>JAQZBX010065023.1:0-16382 GCA_029593785.1 Cabassous unicinctus | reverse complement strand
TTGGGGTAGAAGTCCACAGTTACCAGGCCATAAAGCATAAGTTTCTTCCCTCACCAAAGTCCATTGTCACGTGTTGGAGCAAGACAGCTGCCAACATTTGCCCAGGGTTCAGGCTTCTTGGGTTCCTCTCTTCCCGGGGCTGCGTTTCTCTCCGGGCTTAGCTCCTGTTTCCTCCACAAGGTCAGCTGTAGGCGATCAGTCGAATGGCTTGCTTCTCTTCTCCTGGGGCCTTCTTTCCAACATCAAAGCTGCTTCTCAAAGACTGCTGCAAAACCTGTTCTTTGCCTTGCCTTTTATATTCAATTCCCCACCCACCAAGGGGTGGGGCTCAACAGCCCTAATCATAACCTAATCTTGCCCAGATTAACAGATCAGTTTACAAGCATGATTCAATTATATTTTTGGAATTCATAATTACATCAAATTGGCCAACGGTTACAAAGTAGTTTGGTATAGCAGGTGTAGCTTAGTGGTTGAGCACCTGCTTTGCACATATGAGTTCCTGGATTCAATCTCCATTACCTCCTAAAAAAAAACAAAAAAAACCTCTAAGTCATAGCAATAGAAACAAAAGGGGAAAAATACTAAAAAAAAAAAAAAATGAGTGGAGCATTACTGAGGCATGAGAAAACTTCAAGTGAAAACTTCAATACATGTGTTATTGGAATCCCAAAACAAGAAAAAATACTTGAATAAATAACGATAAAAATTTTCAAGATTTTTAAATAAAAATTATAAACCTACAGATTCAAGAATATCAAAGAATACTATGCAGAAGAAACATAAGGAAAAGTTCTCCAAAATATAAGACAATAAATTATTTAGAATCAGCAAAGATAAAATATATAAAGCTACCAGAGAAAGACACTTCCCATACAGAAAAAAGAAGACAAGAATAACAAGAGACATTTTATCAGAAACATAATACAGTGGACAATGGAGTAAATGAAATTACTGAAAGAAAAAAAACTCTCAACTGTTTACCTATATTTTATAAATGGCGAATTAATCTTGAACAATTAAGAATAAATATTTGTAGACATACAAAAGCTGAAAATTATAATAATTAGCCCCTATAGCATATACAAAATATAATGGTTAGGAGAGAAATTGAACGCTTTTCATTGGGCTAGTGTCGATTTTTCAAAAATCCTGAGGTGATAAAATGTGAATGAGTGAATTTCATGGTACTTAGACATGTTTAAACTGAAAATATGAAAAATGTAAAGAGTAGAAGAAATCAGTGCCCTCAAATAGCCATACAATTAGAATACCTAAAGGACATATAGCTTCATCTTTTTCCAGGTAAAACATACTTTGTAAGTATAGGCCATTTATTATGCTGAGTAATGCAATATAATACAGGCAAATACATATACATAGCTGCATATTTCATAGGCACAGTTAGAAAACTCAAATTATTGTGAATAAAGTTGTCATTTTTTGAAATGTAGAGCTTAAATAATTAAAAAATTATATATGTTCTTGATTTAAGCAGAAATTTCAACTGTCTCCCTGGATTCAGGTGAAGAAGCCTGACCCAGCACTTCAGATAATGTGACCAAGGCTTAATCCTTTTCTTGCCCCACTTGCTCAGTGCAGGGTCCATTCCAACCTCGTTTTCCACTTGTGGTCATAGGATGCCCGACAGGACCACTGGCTGCCAGCTTCTCTCAGGCAAGGGGAACGAGTGAAAAGCATTATCACTAAAGGCCGCAGATACGGTGGGTCTGAAAACCAAGGTCAGAAAGGGCCTCTCACTTCACTCACTAAGACAAAGGAAGTACCAGTGTGACTGTCCTACGATATCAGTGATTAATTACAGAATTTTGTCATATTTTCAGGACATGAAAAATGAGAAGTCAGAGTGGGTGGGTTCTATTTAGAAATGAGAAAATTTTAGTTTAGATGAGAAGGATAAATGGATTTTGTTATGAAATAGACAACCTGAGAAGATTAATTAATTTTCAGCAATTTTGATGGATCCAATTGGCACTGTAAGAGATAGAAAAACTATAGGACACACTGCAGAAATCTGGGAAGAGAAGAATCTTGTGTTGGCAATTATTTCCCCAGTTTCTATTTGAAAAGTCAAGCATGAAAAAGTTGTTGTATTGTAAAAAAGTAATAATAAAATAGGGTTAGGTCCTGGAAGTATAATGGCTCAGGTACAGGAATAAAAGGGAGGTAAATACAAAAGACATGAGAAAATTCAGAGGCAAAGAATAGCGACTCTATACTGCTATGTCATCTAATATAAGTATTTTCTTCCCAAAATATTTTCTGTACACTATTTAAATGATTCCAAGTAAAGTTAAAATAAAGCTATACAAATTTAAAGGTACAAAATCTTTGAAAGCTAAGAAACATTCAGTATGTGATTTTTAACATGAAATATGTCTATTCATACACAATTTCTCAACAAGAAGAGTTTCAACAAGGTTGAACAATATAATGAATACACCCAGACAACCTATTTGGGGCAAATTGGATGAATAAGATATTTAACAACTTATTTATCTGGTACTGTTGAGCTAAGTTATTGGGACCTAAACATCCACTGGAAAAAAAAGAACGGATAACAATTGTGAATAAAATATTCTATCAATATTTTACTTTATGACCTGAGTGGAGATTACTTTGCTTTTTGTATTTTTCTTGAAAATGTAAATATATGTTTTGAAAACTTTCAATGTGTTTATTATATGTGAAGTAAAATATGAAATTCAGTATTTTTGTTATAAACCAAATTAATGGAAATTATTTGAAACTCAGAAATATGCTTCTTGTACTTAGTTTAACTTTATTTTATTTGACTTATATGATTATTTAATTTTTATTACATTAGATCTCCAAATAAAACATCTTCATTTTCTTAATGAAAATTTGTACTTGCTTCTGGAACATGGTATCATGTGACACTGGACAAGGTCAACACTTGTAGGGGCTTGTATCACTTCTACTTAAATTGTCTCTGCTTGGTTCTACTGACTTTATTCTCAGATAGTCTCACCCACATGAAGTGATAAAAGGGCCATGTGAATCCCTAGATTTAATCATACCAGCTCAGTAACTCCAAGGAAAAATGGAATTTTTTTTTTTTTTAATTTGGTATTATAGATCAAGAAAAGAGCATAGTCTAGGGACTATTTCTGAGTTAAACATGGTAACCAGGGTTTAGCATTTGCTGATTGGACAGGAATTTATATTTTGTGGTGGGCAAGTCAGATCTATAAAAATAACATAAATTGTTGTCACTATGTTAGACAAGGACCAGTCAAAATTAAATATCATATATATCATATAGAAGATATTTAATATAGATGATTGTTTAAACAAATATTGCAAGGTACAATGAGCAAATATGTGATGCTGAGAACATACATAGACTACTAGTTGCAAAAGATAGCTACATCCCTAAGACTACCCCATAAGGCATATTTCGGGTTCCTTTGTTGCTCAAGGAAATACCATGCAATGATGAGCTTAAACAATGGGAATTTATTCACTCACGGTTTTGAGGTTAGGAGCTCAAAGCAAGGCATTATCAAGGTGAAACTTTCTTCCCAAAGAAACTTTCTTCCCATTCTAGGGTTGGCTTCTGGCAAACCTTGGTTCCTCGCTAGTCCCATGGTAAGGCACATGACAGCGCCTCTTGGTATCTCCCTTCTCTTTCAGGTTCCATTGAGTTCAGCTTCTGGTTGTTCCCTCTGGCTTTCTATGTCTGAATTTCATTCCAATTATAAAGGACTGTAGCAATAGGATTAAAAACCATCCTGATTGGGCTGGACCACACCTTAACTAAAGTAACCTCATCAAAAAATCCTACTTATAATGGATTCACACCCACAGTAATGGATTCATTTTAAGAACATGTTTTTCAGGAGTACATACAGCCCTAAACCACCACAGACAGCTATCTAGATTCTTAAATCTCAGAGGAGAAGCTCTGTAGGATGGGGGCTTGCTGGATGGTTCAGTATTTAATATAACCAGTTGATCCACATCAAGTGCTCACTCCTATATTTCCTTTATTTTGATGTTGTTTCCTGGCCACAAGCTTATTTTGGGGGGAATTCATGCCTATGGATCAGGCATTCCATAAACATCCAAATAACGGTGTTGGCTGAGCTCCACAGACCAGAGAGTCAAACACATACATGACATCTGTCTCTGAGAAGAGAAATTGCTGTCCTTTCCAGAACATAAGACCCAATACAATCAAAGTGCAATGGAGCATTTCGTTGGTCATTTGGAAAAATACTGCTATATCAGGACCTCAGTATTGGTATTAGTTGCTGATGTTTTGGATAATCAGAGGCAGCAATAGGTATATCAACCTAAGATAGTGAGAGTACATGCTGCTGGACCTATGGGTAGCCTCCAACTCTGACACCATGAAAATATCATTCAAATGTACATTTCATCAGTTCAGTATGGCTGGTGATGAAGCCATTTTATTGGTGTTTAGTGCCTCTTCTACAGTGATTAGTGCTACAAAAATCTTTAGGCTTCATTCACACTAAAATATGCCCATCTACATGTATTATCCAATATATTGTTGCCTCTGATATTCTGCTTCCAGGCCCCTGAGCAGCTGGCCTTTATATTGGCCAGGGGCAAAATTTGTCTATATTCTCATGCAAGGCCACAAACTCTATTAAATATGGATAACCAGATACCATACACACAGAACCATCCATTGAGATGATTTTTCCCTTTCTACTGCCTTTTGTGGATATCTTTGAAAGTCTTTTCACCTGTATCCACAAATAGTAGACCCATCCACAAACCAAGTTGTGAATTTGTCCTTCTTCACTGTCCATATTGGAACACAGAATGACCATAAGCAGTATGCCAGTTTGAAGCTGGGTGGACCCCAGAAGATCATGACCTGACAGCTAATCCATTCCTGTGGTTGTTAACCTATTTTTGCTGGACCTTCTGATTAAATAACTTCACTTAAAGGTCTTTGATAAAATTATGTCAGTAAGGCACAACTCAGGATGAGTCTTAATCCTTTTATTGGAGTCCTTTATAAATGGATAAAGACAGAAAGAAAATACCCAGAAGCTCAGAGAGAAACTCATAGAAGTTGAGAGAGAAAGCTATGAGAGCAAGAAACTGAAATCAATGGAACCTGATAAAGAGAAAGCCACAGAATGAGCAGCCAAAAGTTGAAAGGGAATTCTGAACATTAGACATGATTGTTTTTGTAAGCTTTCAACTTCTCTAAATAAAAATATATATATATTAAAATTGAAAAATCAGTATAAAAAAGACAAGACTCAACATACCCTTATCGGATATATGAGGATATTTCTATAGATACTATGACAGTAAAAGGAAAGTAAGGGATTATTATGAACAAATTTATGCTAATAATTCTATCAAACAATGATATGTATAAATATTTGAAAGACACAAACAGCATAAGCATACTTATGAAGAAATGGGTAATCAGAATGGCCATATAACTATTAAAGAAACTGAATTTTCCATTAAAAATCTTCTCAGGAAGAAAATCAAGGGCAAGAAAATATTACTGTTGATTCTACCAAACAATGATAGAAAAAATAACAGCATTTCTACACAAAGTCCTTCAAAAAATTAAAGAGGGGGCGGATGCGGCTCAAATGGTTGCATGTCCGATTCCCATATGGAGCAACTGGGGTTCAATCCCCAGGAACTGCCAGTAAAATAAAAGAAAAATATAGAAGGTGCACAGGCGTGCCGTCAGGTCCCGTGAGCAGGTGAGCCCCCAGGCCCCTCCAAACCACTCAGCAAGATGATGATGTAACAGGAGAAAGACTCAGGGGAAAGACAAGACAAGACGTTCCAAAAAACCAGGAACGGAGTTGGTGCAGGTGGCAGAATGCCTCTCTCCCACATTAGAAGTTCCCGGGATCAAATCCCAGTGAAGATAGGAGGAGAAGGATGAGAGGAGAGGACAGGAAACAGACACAGAGAATTGCCCAATGAATGGACACAAAAACAGCAAAAATGGTGGGGGAGGGGGAGTTAAAATGGATAAAAAATAAATAAATATATAAATATTTTTTTAAAAATTAAAGAGGAGGGGAACATATCTGCTTTAAGCAGCCAAGGAAACTATAACAGTGTATTACTGGCCAAAGATAGATTGATAGGACAGAATATACAGTCCACAAATGAACCCACAAATATAGTCAATTAGTTTTGACAACAATTCAAAGGCAATTCAAAGGAGAATTTATGTGCATCTAAAACAGTGAGTGTGGAACAACTATACATCTATAAAACCAAGAAGAAGGAAGAGGAAGAGGTGGAAGAAGAAAAGGGGGAGTTAAAGAAGAACAAGAAGGAAAAGAAGAACAAAAACAAACACAAACACCCTTACCTAACACCATTAACAAAAATGACACATACACCAAGGGAATCTTATTGAGAGTTGGGTAATAAATCCTGACATGTTTGATCTCAATTGATTTTTGACAATAATGCCCAGTCCAGTCAACGGGGAAATAATATCTTCTTCAAGAAATGCTTTTAGGAAAACCAAATATCCCCGTGCAAAAGAAAGAAGGTGGACCCCTTTCTACACCATATAAAAAAATTAATTCAAAATCAATCCAAGACCTAAATATAAGAACAAAAACTTAAAACTCCTGGAGGGAAATATAGGGAAGTAGCTTCAGTAGCTGGTGTTAGGAAATGCTATCTTAGACTTCCCCCCAATAGCAAGAGGAACAGCAACAAAAAAGTGGATTAATAGGATCTTATAAAAATTTAAACATTTTGTGCTTCAAAAGACTTCTTCATGAAAGTAAAAAGAAAACCTACAGAATGGGAGAAAATATTTGGAAACCACATATGCTATAAGGATTTAAGATCCTGACTATCTAAAGAAACTTTTGCCTCAACAACAAAAAGACAACCCAATTTTTAAAAGGCAAAAGACTTGAATAGACATTTCTCCAAAAAAAGATACACAGATGGCCAGTAAGCACACAAAAATATGTTTAACAGCACAAACCATTAGGCAAAACCACAATGAGATACCATTTCATACCCACTAGAAAGGATACTATTAAAAAATGGGGAAAAAAATAAAACAAATGTTAGAGAGAATGCAGGGAGATAGGAACACGTGCTAATTTTTGCTGGGAATGTAAAATGGTACAGGTACTGTGGAAGACAGTTTGTAATTTCCTCAGGAAATTAAGATAGAATTACCATATGACACAATAATACCATTTCTAGGTATACACCCCTAAAGAACTGAAAGCAGTGATCCAAAAAGTTACTTGTACACCAGTGTTCATAGCAGAATAATTCACAAAAGCCAATAGCTGGAAGAAGCCTAAGTGTCCATTCAGATGAAATGATAAAAAAACAAATTGTGGTATATACACGCAATGGAATATTATTCAGGCATAAATGAAATGGAGTTTGATACATATAACAACATGGATGAACCTTGAAAACATCATGTTGTGTGAAATAAGCCAGATAAAAAATGAAAATATTGTATGATCTCACCTATATGAAATAATTAGAATAAACAAACTCATAGAGTCAGAAACTACAATAGAGTTACCAGGGACTAGTGGTGGGTAAGGAATGGGGAGTTCTTGCTTAATTGGTCCAGAGTTCCTGTTTGAGGTGACGGAAAAGGTTTGATAATGGATGGTGGTAATGGAAGCATATATTGTGGATGTAATTAACACCATGGTATTGTATATTTGAAAGTGGTAAAAAGAGAAATTATATATGTAACCAGAAAAGAATTTTTTAAAAATCCATAGACTACAACAGAAACAGTGAACCCTAATGTAAACTATGAACAACAGTTCATAATTAATTACAATAATCTTGTTTCATAAATTGTAACAAAGTTACTAAATGAATGCAAAGTGTTAATAGTAGGGAAAATTGTGATGGGGGGATATGTGGTATCTCTATACTTAGTGTATTATTTTTCTGTAAACCTGCAACTTCTCTAACAATACATAACTAAACCAAAGGAATAAATGTAAAATTTAAATCTATACAATATTTAGAAGATAACAAAAGGGAAAACCTTCGTGCCATAGAGTTTGGCTAAGATTCTGAAGATGAATTATCAACAAATCCATAAAACAAAGTGTTAAATTGTATGTTATCAAAATTAAGGCCTATTTCTCTGAGATAGATAATAGCCAAGCAGAGAAAATATAAAATATTTGAAATCATGTATCTAATAAGTAACATGTATCTAGAGTTTATAAAGAACACTTAAAAGTTAACATTAAGAAAACAATCAACCCAATAAATAAATGAGCAACATATGTGAAGCAATCATTTAATAAAAAATATATAGAATCTCAAATAAACACATGAAAAGACACTCAACATAATTTTTCATTAGAGAAGTAAAAACTAAAACCACAATGAGATGCCATCACATACCATTAGAATGGCTAAATTTTTAAAAATAAAATAAAACTTACTATACCTACTGTGGGTAAAGATGTGGAGCAACTGGAATTCACATGCATTTCCAGTGGGAATGCCAAATGGTACAGTCAGTTTGAAAAACAATTTGGCAGTTTCTTATAAAGTTGTTCAACTCCAAGGTACTTACAAGAGTAAAAGCTTATTTTCACATAAAAATTGTTGTTATTTCTATAGTGGCTTTATCATTCTTCAGCCAATTAATGGATAAATCAACTCTAGTACATCCATTAAGTTTCTGAATTCTACTCAGAAACTTAGGGGATGAATCACAGATACATGTAACAACATGGATGAATCTCAAATTCATTTTGCTAAGAGAAGGAAGTTAAATTAAAAACCTGCATACTTTATAATTCAATTTAAATGATATTCTGTAAAAGACAAAACTATACAAACAGAAAGCAGATCAGTGGTTTCCAATGTCTGGGGTGTGAGAAGGGTTTAACTGTAAAGGGACATTGGGGACTATCTTGATTTTCATGAGGTTTCTCTAATGCAAGTGTTTGAAAAAACTTAGACTCTAAAATAAAATTTGTGAATTTTAATCTATTTAAATCATATCTTAATAAAAGAAATTTTAAACACATACAATGAAGTTCTACTTCACATGGTCACATCTATGAGAATTAGCTAAAATTAGAAAACTGACAGGACAAATGCTGGTGAAAATGTGAAACAATTTTTAACTTCCCTATATGAATGGTGGGAATGTATTAATAGAATAGCAAATTACCTGGGAAATATTTGGAAGTTTCTTATAAAGTTAAACAAATACTTATCCTGTGGTGCAGAAATTCAACTCCTGGATATTTCCAAAGAAAATTAAAACATAAAATTCCAAAATGACCTGCACATCCATACTAATGGAAGAACCTTAATTTTGTCCAAATTCTGAACTCAAACCCAATGTCCATCAACTAGAGAATGGATAAACAAAATGTGGTATATTCGTACAAAAGAATATTACTCAGCAATAATAAAGCTGAACAACCGAGGCACACAATAAAATGGAATATAAAAATACCAATATGAGTGAAAGAAGTCAAACACAAAAGAGCACACATAATTTAACTCCATTTTTCTGAAGATCTAAAGCAGGCAAAAATGAGTCATAGTGATAAAAATCATAACTATGCTGTCTGAAGGTAAGTTATAAAGGCAAGAGGAAACTTTCTGGTATGATAGAAATAGTTTATATTGTGTTTGTGGAAGAACTGGGATAGGTATATAATTTAAAAGCCATCAAGTTTTATACCAAAAGATTTGTAAATTTTACTATATGTAAATTACCCATGAAAAATGACAATTTAAAGTAAAAATATAAAATCTCATATTTTATACTATCCACTGAGAATTATTATGGAAAATTATTGCAATTCTTTTTTGTAAACCCTCTCTAAATTCTAAAATTGACATCAGAGGGGAACTCCACATCCTTTCATTCCATCATTAGAGGGATAATATGGGGCTAGTTGAAGTAATAGTTTTATGTAGCATAGGACTTCGATGTATCTATTTAAAAATTCTGACTTATTTAATTCACTTCTATAACTTGCAGAAGGCCAGTGAATCTGAGGAAAACACATAGTGGGAAAGCAGAAGAGAAACAGTCAGATGAACTGCAGACAGTCATCTCTTCCAATCTAAGCTTGTTGCCCATAAGAGCCACCAATTATTACCTTGAACTTGTATTTTTTTCATCAACAGTGATGGCCAAGCATCAATCTGTATCCTCTATTTCATAGCAGGGGTATATTTAAGGACTCATTATGGCTATAAAATTACTAGAAGGTAAAATGCCCAACGAAGTGTTTTCCAGGGCTGACACCATGTGTCACCTAAGAGTCTGATGTAAACTTAGCCAGGAGAATTTATTAGTTAGTTCTATGAAATATAGATCTAATTTTTTAAAAATTAAAGGCTTATTTTTTAAGAGTAATTTATAATTTTGTTTTTATAAAATAACCACCTGATAATTGACCCAGACTAAATATAGGTATGAGAAAAGGGAGAGGCACCCCACATTTTGAAAGCCCTCTCTGGACACAGACCCTTTCAGTCAGTCGGTTGCATGACCCACTGCTTGCAAAGTGGACAGACACTATGTTCCCGCTGTTATTTTTATAAGAGGCTCTTTAAATAAAGTTGTTAAAGTATTAGATGGTGTCTAAGTCTTACCTTTGATGTAGATTGAGCCAAGGGAGAAATGTCTCTGTCACCCAAATCCCTGAATGTGACAACTGGCCACAAGGTTTGGATCTGCCGCCAAGTGAGGAATGGCAGCCACGTCTTCAGGAGAATCTGGCGACAGTGACTGGGGATAACACTCTTCAACCTACAGGAGGGTAAAGCCCTGGGAGTCCCTCAGTGGGGCTGGCCGGTGGTGTGTTACTTACTAGTATGCAGACTTCTACATGTGTTATGTGTTAGCCTGTGCTGTGAAAGTTGCCACCAGGCAATACCGAGATTATTCTTAAGTTTGCTCTGGCCCCCCCAGTAAGGAGGGACAGACTCCCGGGAGAAGGGTATGGGTCCGAGGGGACAGCCCTGGCTTGGGAAGCCGACTGCAGGCCGGAGGGTCTGCTGCCCCTGCTGTGCAAGAGGAGCTGCTCCATCCAAGGGTCCCGACACAATGAGGCCGTTACCCAAAAAGTCAAGGAAAAACGATAATTAAATATGTACCTTCAGCTGTCACCAACGGGAGTATTAAAGAACCCCCCACCCTAATAGACCCCTGGACAAATGTCGCGGCAAAGTCCACAGAGACAACAAAGGGAGCGTTGCCGCCCACCCGGTCCCTCTGCTCACGGCGATAAAACTGCGGGGCTGCGGAAGGGGTGCTCTGCGCCCCAGATTGCTTACCCGATGCTTCTAGCTGAGCCCTGGGAGCTGTGAAAGGATGATCTGACGGCGCGTCCCTACCATCCACCCACAGGCGCTGCTGGTCACCACCCGGTGTGAGGGAAAGAAGCCGCGGCCAATGCCATGGCCAGCTCAGACGATGAAGAGCTTGACCCAGATACCACCTAAATACTAAAATAAAGCACGCCCCCAATTCAGACAATAATTCTAGTCCTACTAAAGGCCTGATGCAGGGACAAAATAACAAAGGTGCTGCAGTATGTGCCACATGACTGAGGAAAATCCTCTGCTACTTACAGGTGGAAAGATGCAACAGCTGGCATCTATCTCCAGAGAGGGTAAGATCTTTTCATTACTTAAAGACCCCTTCAAGATTATCCAAAAATAAAGGCAGGTGGGGGTCCTGCAGGCATGGAGAGCAGATAAAACTGCTGCTACCCCTTGATGCAATGGCCATTTATGGCCTGGTACATGGCCTACCAACCTGAGCTTGTTTACCTCAGAGCCCTGGGTAGCTAGTGCAGGACTGAGGAAGGGCTGAGCAGCCTCTGCAATGAGTTATGCTTCACCCCCTCAGGGCCATCCACCACTTGATGGGTCCCAAACCTGCCACTCCCACTCGATTCCCTACAGTTATTTTTGAGGGGAGCCCTCACCACAAGTCAAGCCAACTCTATTGGTCCTGTTGGCAGCAGCTCCTAAAATATCTATTGTTTTGCAGGCACTCATCACCCTAAAAAAATACAAAAACACAAACATCACATCCACTAGATTTTGAAGGCAACAGCCTACTCTTCCTGCCTGGAACAACGAGGCACACAGTTTCTCCTGGAGCTCCATTCCTTGCTTCCCCCCAACCCCACCTCCCACCTAAGCTGCCCACAGCTGAATCAGGGAGACCTCTATCAACAAGACTCTGTGATCCTACAGACAGTCATACATTCCAACTGGTCCACCAGCCCTCCCACTGGAACAAAGAAGCTTCAGAACTTCAACAATGGCAGGTCCACTGCTTATGTTAGGGTCCAGCAGTCTTCCTCAGGCACCACCACAGATGACAAACACCTCTTCACCCAGCTTATGTTAATTAGGGAGCCTCAAAATAGACAAACTTTCATGCCCTTAATAGACACTCTCTTACAGGTCACATTGATCCCACTTCTCCAGCACAATACAATTATCCCCACAGTGCCCACTGGTGGACTGGGAGGTGGAGACTCTGAGACATCTTCCATGGTCACAATGAAGATAAGACCTATCCTTCTCCCATGGCTGGATGTCCCTGCTGCCCATCTCCCTGTTGCCAATCCCTATTGGTGATGTGGACATTCTGACACTCCAGGTCTTCACATAGACTAAGCCCAGTTCTTTGCACTGACAATCGAGTGTGCCCACTGAGAATCATAAAACTCCCCAAGCCCTTCCATGAAATTAACACTCCACGTCAACTTAAAGAAAGAACTAAAAAAATATACCCAGTGATATGTGACATGATAGAGGCATGTACTCTAGAACCCATTATCTCACTTCTGAATTCACTGATTTGGCATGTACTTAAGGCAAGGCCAAAAAGAACAAAATTACCATTAAGTACCATGACCTCAAATAGGCTCCTAGCAAAGCCCCTCTGCCAGATATTGCCACTATCTTTTAAAAGTTCAAAATGTAGCTTCCAATTAGTTTTCTGTTATTGACCTTGCCAACATACTTTATTCAGTGCCAATATGCAAAATAAATCAGGTTCTGTTCACTTTCATTTTTAAAGGCCAAAAATATATCTTTACTAGGCTTTCAATGGGTTACATCAACAGTCCCCCACTGGCCCATGGCCTCTGCCGACAAAATCTCACCGCCTTCTAACTGCCATCTGCCAACATCCTGTAGTATAATATAAATGACATCCTCTTGGCCTGTAACCTAAAAATGATGTAAGATGGACCCTCATGTTGACCCCTGACCTCCTGTCCCAGCAGAGATGAGTAATTGCCCCTCTCTAAACACAGGCGCCCAAATCCTCCATCAATTTGCTTTTCTTTGCATCCATTGTCAACATGTTCAAAAAATGTGATGTGTAAACCTGAATTAGTGAGTTTTATGTTACTTGGCTACATTAAAACTGCAAATCTAAAAGAAGAATAGACTAGAGTAAACTGGGGCCCTCAAGAAGCCTTGCTACTAGATTACCAAAAACATGTGTAGCTTTAACATTATAATCATGTTTCATTGATAACTTAAAATTGCAGTTTTGAATATTTTACTGGTTCTAAATAAGAATATTTGCTTATCATCTTTTTCCAGGAAATATATTTTGTAAGATTAAGCCTCTGTTTTTCTGAGTAATGATATAAGCAAACACATTCACATCAGTGCACATTTCATAGTCAGTTAGAAAACCAATCAAATTATTGTGAATAAAATTGGCATTTGGGCATAAATAGCTTATATAATAAAATAAAGTTATTTATTCATTAATATATAGCTCAAAGGATTTCCTATGTTTGGGTGAACCCTGACCAGGATGATGTGATCAAGACCTTGGTCCTCTCAATCCTTTCTTGGTCCTGCTGCCTACCTCATGGCTGGGTCCAGTCTGAACAGGATTTCCACTTATGGTCACAAGATGTCCCCTGACAGCATCCCTCAGGCAAGGGTGAATAAGTGAAAGGCATAACACCAAATGCTTCAGATGACGGGCCTGATGGCAAAAGCCAGAAAGGGCCACTTCACTCACGAAGACTCAAGAAGCATCAGTGTGTGACTATATTTCAAAATCAGTGGGTAGTAAGATAATTCCATCAGGCAGAATATTAGAAATGAGAAGTCAGTGGAGGGGAGGCAAATCTAAAAAAGGAAAATTTCAGTCTAGAAAAGAGAAATAACTGGAGTGTGTCCCTAAATACACAATTTGAAAAGATTAATGGATTAATTCTAGGCAAATAAGATGGAACCAGATCAGCACTGAGAGACAGAGAATCAATAGGACGTGTTGAGGGAATTTGTGAAGAAAAGACCTTACTAAGTGCTTACAAAGATGTGTGAGCCCAACAAGGCCTGTAGAAAACTATTCAACTTAGGAAAATTGATTAATTTTTGTTGTGTATATTTTCCATTGTCTCTCCTTTTTTCTCCAAAGTTTCCTTTTAAAAAATCCAGCATTAACAAGTGTTGTATAGTGAGAATAATAATAAAAGTAGGGCACTGGACAGACTAAAATGGTTAACAGTGTATTCTGGGGGCCCAAGGATAATGGTTCCGATAAAGGAAACAAAGGGAACCAAATGATATGAGAACATTCAGAAGGAAAGAATATAGACTATCTATATGACCATCTCATCTCATCTATGTATTTTGCCCACAAAAATTTTTGTATACATTATTTAAATGATTATGTTAAGGTAAAGTAAGTCTATTAAATATTTAATGGAAGTATCCTGAAAAAAACTCACAAAACTACAATATTAGGCATCTCACATTTTTAATATTAAAAAAATATTTACACAAATATTTCTCCAACTATGAAACTATTCACGAAAGTTGGAATATATAGTGAGTGCACCCAGTCCACTTACGCTAATATGGGGCATAACTGACTATCAAAACTATTGTATAACTATGTTTCTGGAATTGTTGGACTTGGTTATTGGGACCTACACACCTATTTGATAAAACCACTAAAATATTGAGTAAAACATCAATATTCTGGCAATATTTTATTTTATGATGTAAGTGCTGATTACATTGGTTTTTTTGCATTATTTGTAGAACTCTAAAGTTATATTCTGTGAACTTTTCAATATGTTTGTTATGCCAGATGGTGAAATTTAAAAATCAGTATTTTCAATATATACCATATTACAGTGAACTATTAAGAACTTAAAATTATCCATCTTGTAGCTTGGAAAAGAATTGCAATAATTATTTTTTCTTAGGTAATATTTCCAAATAAAGAATGATTTGCTTGTGAAACATACTTATTTTTAGGTTGTGTGTATTTAAACAGTGACTGGTCAATATTTCTTTATAATATAATCACAAGATTTTTACCCTCACCATCTATAAGAAATATTGAATGCAAAAGTAAGTAATAAAGTTGAAAATTATTTTGAAAACCATCCAAAAATTACAACAATAAAATCAGAATTCAATAATGTAGAAGTCCTTTTCTTTTGCTAACAAATTAAATGTTTAACCAACCTGGAATGAAATTTCACTTTTTAGTTTCAAATATTTCAAAATAGCAAAGAAGCCCTAATTTACAGAAACCTTGTACAATATTAGAGCAGTCACACTGCAACTATCTTAGATGCCATGAAAAGGACACAACAGCTGGAAGTGGGGAGAACAGCTTGATATGGGAAGACTGAGATTGAGGATACTGCCTGGAGCAGGGACCATCAGGATCCCCCGCTTCACTCCATCACTAAGGCTGCAGCACCTCAGGCTGCACACCCTGTTCTTTGGGCCCCTCTGCTGCCCCCTGGGCCCTTGCCCACAAGGGGTGATGTCCCCCTCTGGGTTTGGCTTCCATAGTTGATGTACAGGTGATGAAGGAGCTCTTTGGTTTAGCTGTTAAATGGAGAAGTGAATGCCTTGTTATCTGACTGTTTTTCTTGCCTTCCAAAGGTATTGTGTGCCGTCATATCAGACCTCTTGTCTTGACCTCCTGGAAGCGGTTTTATGCAGTACAAGTTTCCAAAGCAACATGGCTAGAACTCCAACTGTAACTGGCCAAAGCTGATTGGCTCAGGAACAAAGTATAATTAATGTTAGCTTTTTATGTAAAAAAATATATGTCCTTGACATGAATTAATAAGGGGATGAAAGTAAGTGAAAAATTTTAACTTCAGAGGATGAGTTTCAAATTTAAACAATTTTAGTTATAAACATTGTAAAATGTGATTTTGATTTAAAATTTAAAGTGATTAGATAGGTCAATACAAGAATAAAAAATTCAACCTGTGAAAAAAGTCTGTTGAGGGAAGCGGGTGTGGCTCAGTGGATAGAGCCCCCGTTTGCCATATGGGAGGCCCGGGTTCGCGTCC
>JAQZBX010065022.1:0-16382 GCA_029593785.1 Cabassous unicinctus | reverse complement strand
ATAAGAGTAATGATTTTATCCTTATTTTAAAAAATCCTTTAATATCTAACATGAGTCTTTGGTGATACTTAGAGTCAAATATTATGAAAGGACTTGAGATATCTTAGATAATATATTTAGGCAATTTATGAGTGATATAGACTATAAAAGTCTTCTAAATATCTTTGCATTTTTCTTTTCATATTTTATTTGACAAATAACTGACCCTGATTTTAGTAGTTGCTTTGAAGTAGAACAAAGTAGTTTGAAAAGTGCAGCAAATATTCACGTACATTTTGCATGCATTAGAATTTTTACCTTCTCAGTGGATTCTCCATTATAATTCCTGTCATCCTTAGTGAATCATGAGTTTTTAACCAAATTTTCATTTAAATTACCTGGGGTAAAAAAGCAACCCTCTGAATACTTAGTGCTTGGAGAGATTTCCTTTTCCCCCTGGTATTCCTCCAGCTGCCTTTAGCCTTTAACACTGTCTCTATTGTCAACATTCTCAGTGGGCTTCCCCATTAATCTCTTCTCTACTCACTTATTTCTCTATTCCTTTCTTCTTGTCTCAGAGGAAGAATAGCTCCTTCCCACATGAAGTTGTACTGCAGTATCATACATTGGATACGCAGAATGATGGAATTTAGTAAAACCCATTTAATTTACCTATTCTTAAGGAGTGATAGTGTATATGTGATCCCATTATAAAGCTACTTCAAGTAGAGTAATGAATCTATTAAGTCTTTCTTCAATGAATACAGCAATTAGTTTTTCCTGAGCTAGTTTATTGATTTTAAAGTTAAATTTTGCCTTGTTCTTGAAACAATTTCTGTATCTGAGAAATTGCTCTCTCATTTTTACCTATCTCTCCTGCAGTTTGAATAAGAAAATTGATAAAATCACACATAATTTCAGCAAAAATATTAGTTTTGATAATTTTATCTGTGTATGCTCTGTGGAAGAAATATCAAAATCTTGTATTCTATCAGGAATCTTTACATAAGGCAAATAAAATGCAAAGCAATGTAATGAGTAGAAAACCCAGAGTTTGAAAGATAAGTAATATTTAGCTTGCAAAGTTAATTATATTTGGGGCAATATCCTAAGTAATTCTTATGCCAAGAAACTTTTTTTTTAATTAATTTTTTTGAAGATACTTAGATTACATAAATGTTACACAAAAGATATAGGGATTCCCATATGCCTCACTCCCCACACCCTCCACACCCTCCCACATAAGCATCCTTCATTATTTTGGCACATTTTCATATAACCTTCTTTTATCTGGATATCATTCTACTTTCTCCTACCACTCCTGAAAGGGTGTTTGATCCCTTTTACCATCCAATTCTATATGCTCCAGAAACCCACTGATAGTTTCTCTCTTGAAGCCAACCGAACAGCAAACAAACAAAAAATAAAATGAAATTTGTAAATGAACTTCTATTATGCAAAGTCAAAGTGAGACTTCTGTGAGCTCTTCTTGTGATTTACAAAAAATGGCTCCTTTTTCTTTAAGATTTTCTCTGTTGGGCTCAAGGGGTTTTAGACCAGTGGTTTTCAAAGGGTGGAACCAGGCTAATCAGCTTCAGCATCATCTCAAAACTTGTTAGAAATATATATCCTGGGGTACCAATGCAGAACTACAAAAATTCAAACAATTTGGTGAGGCTTTTGTGATGAGTGTTGATGATTTCTCCAGGTGATTGTAAAGTATGCTTGAGTTTGAAAGCCACTGCCTTAGAATATCCTAGTTTGCATCTAACAATTCATAAAATACCTTTATCTGCTTTGTTGGAAGCCTTTTGCATTTTCTCTCTAAAAGTCAGTCTTCTCCAAAATTATTTTTCATTTCCAGCTGTTTAATGTCTAAACTCTCCTTTGGAGATATTACCTATCCATAAAAGTTATCAGCAATTAGAAAACCAATAAGACTTTTCCTTTAAGATGAGTCCTTTATCTCCAAATAACTACTGTGCAACTGTTTGTTAGTTATTAAAATGAAATATGTTGTCCTCCGAGTACAATATATTGTTTATTTAAAAGTTATAATAATCATGTAAGATGATGTTTATTGGGCTAAATTATGGCAGACAATATATTCTTCAGGAGTGATGAGGGAATCAGGGTGGATTTGATGTTTAAATGTGGCAAAGGAAATGGTTAGCTCTTGAAAAATTTTGGAAGGAAAAAATGGAAGGTAAATTCAGTTAAGCCAGCAGATACAGTGGAAACAAAGTAGAAACTCAGTAGCTTGAAAGGGGTAGAGGTAGAACAGTCTAGCAAAGGTTTACAAAAGCGGTCTGGATAAGAAAGATAGGAGAGTTGAGGGACATGATCAGTGGCCTCAGAGGTTTAGCTTTTACCCATCCACATTGAGAGCAAAGGATGCTTCGGTATGAAAAGGTTGATGGCATATTATAGGTGGCATTTCCAACTAAGTAACTGTTCTTTGGAAATAAATATTTTTGAGGCAGAGAAACTGGTCAGGATATTGTTCTGATAGTATAGCTATGAAATACAAAAAGGTGGCTTGGAATGAGTGGTCATGATAAGAATTAAAGGGTAAGAGAAGAAAAAAAAATAACTTACACAAGATAAAGAGAAGGCATGGAAGGTTTTAATGTGTTATTGGTTGAATGAAAATTAAATAAAGGTTAGAATTAAATTCTAGGTATATGGGTATGGTTATAAATTTCCCCAACTTTGTTCCCAAACTGAGAGGAAGATATAATATGCTTGTCTGTGCAGCCTCCCAACTATTCCTCTTTCTCACTGTAGCTCATCTTATCCATGCTTGCTCCTTCTCTGCCTCAGCATTACAGCAAGCCCTATTGCTTGTTAGGCTTTGAAAAAGGTGTCCTCAAGGCCTGTAAGAGAGTGTTCTTACTTATAGAGGATGAACAAAATGTTTTATTGCCAATATAAACCATTTATGCATGTTTTTATCTTTAGTTATTAAATAAAATTCAAACACTGTGAATGATCTTAATGACATTATCACATCATTGAAGGGATGTTAGAGCTGGTTTAGAGGAAAAAAATGTCTTCCCTTCTACTCTGAAACACCTGCACACTTCACATGGAGTGATTCACCCTGATTTTCTTGCCTGGCCTCAGAATGGAGCCTTTCTCACCTTTTTTCCCTTCCATGGAACTGCCCCTAGCAGAAAGACCTCAAGTTTTATTTGTGAAAACAATAGTGAAAAACTTGTCTGTCTTTGACAAACCCAATGTACTAAGAAAAATTCATTATTATGTGGATTTTTACAAGTCCATTAAAGCAAATCTGATTTAGAATGAGAGTTATTCTTTTATTTTTTATAATTTGACAAGCCTCTTAAAAGTTTTTAGGCCCTCAAATAGTTTTGCTTGTGAACTGTTGACCTATTATATTTCAAAATATTCCAAATACCAGGTCCAAGGATCAAATCTGTTAAAGATTTATAAAAGCAGGATACATCAAAATGCATATCCAGCAGCCTGCCTTCCCACTCTAATCCTCTGAAGTACAACAGGGGGTTGTTTTATTTACTGTAGAATATGAGGGCCCTAGAAGGCATAAATTTTGGTGGGATGATCAAAAGCAAGAGGAATTCACAGCTTGAGAAGTACAATAGTGAGTGACAAATCTAATCACTTACCCTGTAAAAGCTGCATTCTGTGATATTACCATGCATTCTTTAATATAATATACAATAATGCTCAAAACCACCCATGATATTCCCATTACACTGAGGGATCAGAGCTGTAGAGAGCTTAAAGAATTAACCCAGGTCATACTTTGGATGAAGGTAGAGTGAGGGTTTCAACCCAGGGGGCCTCACTCTAAAGGTCAAGATTCTGCACACTCTGCTACAATGGGTTACAATATTATGGCCTCAGACACACTCACCTGTATCTCCAATTACCATCATTAAAAGCTACTGCAGAGGTGACACTTGATCCTCCTCTTCAGCATGGTGCTTCTCCTTATTTAGCAGACCTCAAGCTGCAACGTTTATTTTTTCTCCAGTGGATAGATACACAAAGTTCCAGCAGCTGGCAAAAAGATGATTTTGTGGAGTCCCCTCCTCTTATCTCTTCTCATGAGTTTCCAAAAGACAAACTAAGAGCTAATGTCCATTACACACTTACTCTGTCCACCTTATTTATGTTGCCTTTTCTGAGCTTCACAAGAGACCTATTATTTCTACTTCAAAGATGAGAAAACTAATACTTAAAGAAGTAAGGATATCTGACTAGAGTTGCAAAGCAAAATAGGTTTCAAAAATGGATGAAAAGAAAAGAATGTCTTAGCTAGATTGCTTCAGCTGCAGTTCATGATCTTATACACAACCTCACACAGAGAGAGTAGACTAAGAACCATGGATTGCTAGCTTATGTTTTTTCCTTATATTAAAGTAATCTTCCTTGAGGTGCGTAAAAAAAATACTCTGGTGTATAACTAAATTAATCAGCACATTTGTCCTCAGAAGTTAGAGACATTAAAGGAAAAACCTCATTTATTTCCAGAGCTGCAAGGAAATCTCAAAAGGCACAGGTTATTATGGCTTAGTATCTGGGACTGAACATGCCTTAACAGTACTTAGTGTTATATAATACCTTGTTGTTTTGATGTGCATATATCTAATTGTCAGTGAGAAAAATTTTTTAAGAATATATGAGCCATTTGTCTTAATTTTATGTGACATATCCTATACTTCTATGAATTTTCATAATTTTCTTTGATTTTTATTACTTCTAAAAATTAAGAAATTTAGACTCTATCCATCTCATGGCTATCATATATAAAAGGTTATGTTTGTACTTTTATTTCTGATAAAACATGGCCCACAAGATTTTCTTTAATCTAATCAAATATAATAGAACTTTCTTTTATGGTGTCTGGCTTAGGGGTCTTTCTTGGAAAGGGTTGTCTTTCTTATACTACATTTTGGGTCATGCTCTCTAAAACCAAGATATAACTTTCTAAATTTCTCAAACACCAATACTTTGTCTAAAAATAACTCATAAGTATTTTCTTTTCCCATAGCAACAGTATGCAATTCTTCTTTGGTTCTTTTCAAACACATTTAATTGTTGATTTTGTAATCAGTTTTGAGCCATTCTTCCATTATACTTAATAGATACTAGTGGCGTAAGTATATATAAATGACAATTGCTTTATTTGTGTACTCCTTTGAGTCAATTATTGAATTATGTTTTTACTTCAATAGGTTAATTTTAGTTTTCCAGGCATGCAATAATAATCATGTAAGAAAAAGGACAATTTTGTTCCCTTCTTTTAATTTTAGATTCTATATTTATTTTACATATCTAATCATACTAACAAACACAGAATAATATTGAATACTGATACAGACGACAATATGGCAGATTTTTGAAAATATTGTGCACAGTTATAAAAGACAGATATTATTCTTAGTGATAAAAGTCCACATATTGTATTATTCCACTTATGCTCTATTTCCATAATAGGCAAATCCATAGAGACAGAAAGTACATTTGTGGTTGCCAGGGACCAGAAGAATAGGGGAATGGGGAGTGACTACTAAAGGGAATTTCTTCCTGGGGTGGTGAAAACATTCAAATATTAAAGAGTGATCATGGTTGCACAACTCTAAATATACTAAAACCCATTGAACTGTACACTTTCAATGGCTTAATTGTATGTTATATAAATTGTATGTTGGGAAGCGGGTGTGGCTCAGTGGATAGAGCCCCCGTTTACCATATGGGAGGCCCGGGTTCGCATCCCGAGGCCTCCTTGTGAGGGCACGCCGGCCTGAGCTGTGCGGTGGGCTGACGCAGCAACCTCACAGCAGGAAGCGGGTGTGGCTCAATGGATAGAGCCCCCGTTTACCATATGAGAGGCCCCGGGTTCCCTTCCCGGTGCCTCCTTGTGAGGGCAGGTTGGCTCGCGCGGCGCCGTGGGCTGATGCGGCAAGACCTCACAGCAAGGGGGAGATAAGCAGACACAGAGAAGACATGCAGTGAATGGACACAGCAGCACAAGCAGCAAGGGGGGGATAAATAAATAAAATAAAATAAATCTTTAAAAAAAATAAATAAATAAATAAATTGTATGTCAATAAAGCTGTTATATTAAAACAAAATCAAAGCTTCCAAAAGCTCCCATATCTTGTACATAATTCCTGGCTGTTTTAATGCACAAGTCAAGACAAAATTTACATAGCAAATGATATGTAAAAAATGTAACTATATACAGCCATTTTAAATTCCTTTCAATAATACAACTTTCTTTCTTTTGAAAATGACTTTCCAGTTCTCCCAACACCATTCATCGAATAAAATTTTCTGGCCCAACAGGGATACCTTAACAGCCTTGTCAAAAATCACTTGACTGTAGATGTGAGGGTAGATTTCTGAGTTCTGATTCAGGTACATGGGTCAATCTGTCTGTCCTTATGCCTGCACCATGCTGTTTTTGTTTGGTTTGGTTTGGTTTGGTTTATCACTCTAGCTGAGTAATACGCTTTAAAGTTGGGAAGTGAGAGTTCTCCAACTTTGTTTTTCTTTGCTTTTGATTAGACTACATCAGTAAAGCATGAGTCAGGTTGGGTCTCTGTCCTTTTATTGGAACATAATAAAAATGGAGCCATAGAGAGACACACAGAAAAAGGGTTTCTGCCATTTTGACCCAGCCAAGTGAGACAAAGGATTCCAGGTTTGCTTACTGCTGCAAAAATATTCCTGAGTGGCTCAAGGATGAAAGGCTCAGGGAGAGATGCCTGACTGCCTGTATTGGAGCTTGAGCAGAAAGTAGAGAGAGACCAGCAGACCAGCTATCTTGTCTCACTATATAGCCAGACCCCAGGATCTGGCTATATAGTGAGTAGCTGTACTTTGGTGAGAAAGCATCTCTGATGGTACCTTGTTTTGGACATTTTCACAACTGTGGAACTGTAAGCTTTTTCCCCACACAATTCCCATTAATAAAAGCCAACCCATATCTGTTATTTTTGCATTGGCAACCTTGGGCAAATCAATACAAGGTTATTCTCAAGGTAGCCAGATTTTTTAAAAATTGTCATAACATTATATCATCTTTTTTCACTCTTTTCTGGTTTCTTTATTTTATATTTATCATTACTATTTTATACAATTATATACTTAGTTCTATGAATGGTATTTTGTGAGAAAATACTTAGTATTTTTGAAAATAAAATAATGACTAATGATAAGGAGTAAGCATATATTCTTTTTTAATAATTCAAATTTTAGCGATAGATACTGACTAGTACTTTTCACATCTAATAATTTGATCATATTATATTTATTCCCCTCAAAATAATAATGATGCATATTAAATTTATTATTCATGTTTTGAATAGTTATTATTTTGTTGGCTCATGTCTTTTTTTTTAATGAGATGAGTGGCAAAAAAGATACCTAAACTAGAAATTAAACTCCAGAATAAAACACATGTGTTTGATGTGTGTGTGTGCACTAAATAAATTTTGGAAAAGTAAATCATCTCTTTAGAAAAACTACCATATCATAAATGTGTAATTGGGCTATACAGCTATAGAACAAAATGACTAGTAGCAGCCTTTAAAATTTCCTGTTCATTCTCTGATTTCACTTGGAAAACCTTCAAAATTTCACTATTTAATAACATTTTAGAAGGATTTTTGTAGCTTTATAAAACATGATTGCAATTTTTCTTACTTTTTAAAAGATGACCAAGGTTCTTTTTCCCTAGGTGTGTTCTTTTTCCCTCATTTGTGGACCCCAGAAAATACTGTTCTTAAACCCAATCCCTTCCTCTGCCTGTAAACCATTGTAGATTGGAACTTTTGATTGAACTCTTTCAGGTAAGGGCTTGGATTAGATTGCATGCCCCAAGGTGTGTCTTAATCATGTTACTTGAGTTGTTTATAAACAGGAATAAAAAGCCACAGATACAGAAAAAAAAAAAGCCAAATAGACAAAGAGAAGCCTGCTAAAGTTGAAATCAATGATTCTGGGAGAGAGAAAAGCCAAAGACAGAGCAGCCCAAAGCTGAAAGCAATGAGACTCAGAGAAGAGCAGAGAAATGAAAAGATGCCACCGTGTGCATGATCACCCACAGCTATAGCTTGGAGAGAAAGACTCTCTTAATGATGCATCCATGTGCCTGATCATCCACAGCTAGCTCAGGGAGAAAGGATATCCTGATGATACCTTGATTTGGATGCATTCATAGCCTGAGAACTCTAAGCTTTTAACTAATAATTCCCCAATATGAAAGCCAAGCCATTTCTGGTATGTGCATTGTCAGCATTTATAAAACTAAAACACTAGGAATGGGGTTAAATTTATAAAATGTTTAAGATTAACATTATGTTCTTCCTTTACATTTTGATGTGTTGAATCACATTGACTTATTTCTACTGTTAACCCAATGTCTTAGTCTCCTGTCTATTAAGATAAACACCATATAATGAGTTGGATTATTCAGTGGATCACAGTCATGGGTTTAGGGGAAGTATAAAATAGAGGTATCAGGAAAGTAATCTTTCCTCCCCAAAGACTATGGTTTTCTGTGCCTGGATGCTGGTGATCCTTCAATCCATTGCTTATTTGTCACATGGCAATGCACATGATAATGTCTTCTCTTTTTTCTTCCAGGTTCCATAGACTTCCAGCATGTTACTCTGCCCGTGTCTTTCACTTTATCTGAATTCCATTTTGTTTGTGAAGAACAGCAGAAATTCATATTAAAGCCCACCTTGTTCAGTAGGCCACACCTTGACTCAAAATACCTTCCAAAAACCATATTTAAAATGGGTTCACACTCACAGGAATTAGGTTATGATGAATAACATTTTTTCCTGAGGTACATAATTCATCCTACAATAGCTAACATTGCATCTTTCAGATAAAACAGACTTAATAATGGTAAAGACTTTTAATTTTAATTAATTTTATTTCACAGTTATATGTCTAATTAATAAATAAAATGATGTAAATTTCTTTATTTGTAAAGAGCTTGTGGATTATGCTAGCTCTGTGAAATAATTTGAAAGTATAATCACTTCTATATTTCAAAATAATTTATATAAGAATGCAGTGAATTTTACTTCAAACACTTTTAAAATGTGCTAGGAAGAACAATCTATGCTCCAGATATTTCTTAACTGGGAGAGTTTAATTACGGATTCATTTTAATAGCTTTAAAATTATTTATGCTGTCTACTTCTTCTAATGTGAAGTTTGATAATATTTATTAAAACTTTGTACATTTTATTGAGATTTTCAAACATATTTTTTATAAAATTCTTCATAATATTCAACTTATATCTGTTAATTATTTTCAGGAAATATAGCAATTTATTTAGCTTTCATTTTTTTAGGTATCCTGTGACCACCACCCTGTAAATGACCAAGGCAAACTCATCAGTATTAACATGCACACTGCCCAGTTACCTCCTTGCCCTAAGCAATAACCATCCAACTACCAGATAAAATCCAGACAAATAAATGATCATCAGAGTGGTCCTAGCAGAAATCAGTGGAAGAATCTGCTGAGTAAAGCCCAAATTGCTGACTCAAATAAGAAGTCCCAAATGATATGTATGTGTGTTTTTCCAAAGCTGCTACATTTGGAGGCACTGACCTAGCAAATCATAACTGACTACTGAAATTTGGGTACAAGAATAAGTTAAAATATCACTGCAAACTTGGTTTAGATGTACTGAGAAAAGAGAATTATACAATCATAATTTATTTTAAACAGATTGGGTGTCACTGCTGCAGAAGGTGGTGGTGAGGGTGAGCCTGGAATGTCCTGGGTCTATGAAGTGTGCCTGGAAGACACAAGACTGGGAGGCTGGGCCAGTGTGGGGCTGGTGTGTGGGTTGGTGGGGTGGTGCAAGCTCCTGCCCTTCCTTACAGATGTGGAAAAGGAGTCACAGAACATGAAGTGATTTATTTCCCCAAAGTTTTGCAGAGAGGAAGTAAGTGAGAGGGAGGGCAACTTGTACAGTCATTCTGGCTCCAAAGCTGGCAGTGCTGGTTAGTGACAATCAGCACAAGCTCTAGGTCTCCATGACCTGGGTTCAAATTCAAGCTCTACACTCACTAGCTGTGTGACCTGGGGTAAGATATGCACATCTGCCTGCCTCAGATTCTTTGTGTGCAAAATTCGCAAAGTAGTCTAACCAAACATGAAGCTTAAATAAGGGCTATGACAGTGCCCTTTCCATGGTCATCATGGTCTGAGTGTTGGCTGCAGTGGATCCTGCATACAGAGGCCCATGAAGATGCATGTGAAGCACTTAGTGCAGTGTGCACCCCAGACTGGACTCTCAGGTCATCCTCAGTCATCCTTTGTTCTTATTCTGTTTAATATTTCATACTCTATCCTTCAAACTCTATCCTTGTAAGCAACAAGGAAGTAGGACACAGAGAGTCCTGGAAGGGATGAAGATGCCATCCCCCCTAGCAGACAAGGTAGCTGTGGCTGAGAGAGGTGGAATGGCTGATCTCAGATCAGGGGCACCATTGGCTTTCAAAACCCAGTGTTCTCCAATGTTTTTTTCATCCAAATTTGTAATTATTTCATTACACCTCTGCCCCAGAAACTGCTCTCTACTCAACATTCTGGAGTCTCAGTCTTTCCAGTTCACTCAAGGAAGTCACATGGCTTGTGGTCATTTGCTCTGTGTCACATGTTTACACACCCCACATGTCATCCAGTCGGGGACACATGCAACCCATTGTAGGCTGTGTCATCACAGGCAAGTCACAGGTGCTCTTTAGGCCTCAGTTTCACCATTTGTTAACATTTTTATAGGAGAAAATATTTTTATTTTTATATTTTTTATTTTTAAAGAAGCTTTAGGTTGCATAAATGTTACATCAAAATTATAGGGGATTTCCTTGTATTCCATCCCTTCCTAAAATTCCCCCCATTAACAACATCTTTCATTAGTGTAGAACATTGTTAGAATTGATGAACACATATTAAGCATTGCTACTAATAATGGACTATAGCTTACATTAGAGTTTCACTCTTTCCCACACTATGACAAAATACATAATGGACTATATCAGTCACTGCAATGTCATGTAGGACAATTCCAATGTCCCCAAAATGCCCTGTATTCTTCCCTCTCCCTCCCTTAAGAACGTCTGTTGGCCATTCAGTTCCCATCATAACTGAAAGGAAAACTCATGATTTTTGGAGCCTTAGGTCCTGCTGATGAAGGAGGAGGTCCTATGTGCTTTGCAGCAGGCACCCAATAAATTAGCACCAACCTTGACTTCCATGTGAAAGAGTATATTTGCAGGAGGAAATATGATGGCATTTACACCACAAATCTGCAGAGGACCTTGGGAGAATCTTATTTTTACTGGTGGCTTGGGTTACTGTCACCATGGTAAACCTGGTTGGTGTCAGTGTTGGGTCCTCGAGGAATACTGGTCAATGGGTTGCGCTGAAGTTTCTTGCTTCCCCTTGAGCTCCTTCTATTGTCAGAAGCTTCAATCCTGGAACTGTCACTAAACAGATCAAGACAGCTTCTGGGTGTGGTGTCTGCTGGTGGTAACACATCAGGCTGTGTACCTGCTTCTCATGAAGTCTTTTGGTGTTCATCTGCTAAATATTGCTCCAGAAAACACAGCTTTTCCTCTGTTCTGGTTGAACATTCACATTCCATGGCACAGCAAGGGAGCACACTCCCAGTCTGATGTGAAGGGGGAGCACTTGTCCATGAAGTTCTGTACGTACTTGGCATGTCACTTCATGATCACCCATGGTGTCATGTCTGGCCTTATTTCTGGCTATCTAGAGTGGAGAAGTCAATTCCTGGATTCAGAGCTTCAAAAGAAAGTCATGCTCTCTTGTAAGGGTCTAATGAAGCTGTGACTTTAATTTTAAGCCAATGCCCATTTACCGTTTTGAAAATTTTATGATCCCTTAAAAATTATGCTAAATATTCTCTGCCTGTGCTCTCTAAATGGAATAAAAAAATCCTCAGTGATATCCCATCTACATACAACAAGGTTGACTGAATATTTTAAGCCCAATGCTGAGAACTACTGCTCAGAAAATAAAAATTCCTTTCAAAATATGACTGTTTTTTGACAATGCACCTCATCACCCAAGAACACGAATAGATATGTACAATGAGATGAATGTTGTTTTCATGCCTGCTAATATAGCAAACATTTTGTATCCCATAGATCAAGGAGTCATTTTGATTTTCAAGTCCTACTATGTAAGAACTATATTTTGTAAAGCTATGGTTGCCATAGATAGTGATTCTTCTGACGAATCTGGGCAAAAATCAATTGAAAACCTTCTGAAAGGGATTTACCATTCTAGATGTTATTAATAATGTTCTTGATCTTTTTCTAGTTGCATTTCTAGTTTGTGCTTGATAGTAATCCCTCGGTGACAGGGAGGCTCATCCCCAGAAGTAATATCTCATGCTTGGGGAATGCAATGTATTTATGTGCTGAGTTTGACTTAGAGAAAGGCCACATTTGAGCAGCAAGGAGGATCCCCAGACGCAACACTTAGGCACCCTATAATACTAGGCTAAGTTTCAAATTCAAGAGTAAAGTTTCACATGCAGGCATCATTATCAAGGACTCATCAATACCATTCTACCTCACTAGTCATTGCCCCTCTAATCAGGGGATTCTTGCTGATCCATTTGAGAATATGGCAGAGATCCCCAGGATAAGAATTTGATCAAAAGTTGGAAAAGGTAAAGGCAAATGGGTTTATATGGCTAAGAGACTTCAAAGTGAGTTGGGAGGTCATTCAACAGGTTTTGCTTATACATGACTTAGCAAGATCTCATCAACTGCCAAAGTAGATACTACTGCAAATAACAGGTCTCTTGAGGACTCTGGAGACATTCAGATACTATAGTTAGGGCAGATAGCTCAGGAGTTTGGTGCTTTGCCAGTGGTCACTACTTTGGAATTTATGCTCCCCAGAGTGACAGAGTTGGACTCACTTGTGGTTGACATACACATGACTCTTCTGTCTTTCTATTTGAACTTATAATTTGTACTATAGTTTGTAGGTGTACATTCAAGAAACTTAAATCATTGGGCTGTCCATGTGCCAGCTGGGCCCTGAATCTCAACGGAGTTGTAACACCTACTCTCCAGTTCATTGGTCTCAAACAGGACAAATAACATGGAAGTGATGATGGAAAACTACCATACCAAGGAACCAAGAGCATCTACAACTGCAAGCAAGAGAGTCCCAGGAGCAGCCCTATGGGAACAGAGCCCCCTCTCAATTAGAGGTGAAATGGTTATCACCATCCCAGAATCCTTAGGATTGGGGCTTGAACTATGGACTAAAGGAGACTTGTATTCTA
Organism: Cabassous unicinctus; assembly: GCA_029593785.1. Lineage (NCBI taxonomy): Eukaryota > Metazoa > Chordata > Mammalia > Cingulata > Chlamyphoridae > Cabassous > Cabassous unicinctus. The sequence continues at coordinate 3,045 of JAQZBX010065022.1, read as the reverse complement.
CTGTAGACTTATTGTGATTCTAACAATGTTAGAAATTATATCACTGATGTGGGGGCACTGGCAACTGGAGGTTCTGAGGACAGGGAAAGGGAAAAACAGGTATAATATGGGGGCATTTTGGGAACTTGGGAATTGTCCTGAATGACATTGCAATGACAATTACAGGTCTTTATAAATCTTACTATAACCTAAAGAATTGGGTGGGAGAGAGTGTAAAGTACAATGTATACTTTAACCCTCAATGGCAATGCTTCAAAATATGTTCATTAATTACAATGAATGTACCTCACTAATGAATGATATTGTTAATGTAGGAAAATGTGGTAGGTGTAGGGAGCAGGGCATATGGGAATCCCCTATATTTTTATGTGAAATTTGTATAATCTAAGTATTTTTAAAAAATAAATAAAGAAATGAATAATCTAAACAGCCTTACATAGTATTAAAAAAAAATCATGATTTAAAAGAGCTGGCCAATAGATGAAGATTAACTTGAGTTTGGAAGAAGTTGATTCCAGCCATCATGAATGATTTTCAGGAGTTTAAGATTTCAATGGAGGGAATAACTAGATGTGGTAGAAATAGCAAGAGAACTAGAATTAGAAGTGGTGCCTGAAAATGTGCCTGAATTGCTTCAATATCATGGTAAAATTTTAAAGATGTGGAGTTGTTTCTTATGGATGAGCAAAGAAAGTGGTTTCTTGAGATGGACTCTATTCCTACTGATGATGCTATGACCATTGTTGAAATGACTAAAAAGGATTTAGAATACTAAATCAACTTTGCACATAAAACATTGGTAATATTTGAAAGGCCTGATTCAACACTGAAAGAAATTCCACTGTGTATGAAATGCTATCAAAGAGCATTGCATGCTACAGAGAAAGCTTTCATGAAAGGAAGAGTCAATTGAATTGGGAAACCTCATTTTTGTTTTATTTTAAGAAATTGACACAGCCATCCAAACCATCAACAAACACTGGCATCATCAATCAACAGCCATCAACCAGCAAAAAATTACTACCTAGTGGAGGCTCAGATGATGGTTAGCATTTTTTAGAAATGAAGAATTTTTATATTTAGGTATGTGCATTTTTAAGACATAATGCTATTTCACAATTAATAGACTATAGTATAGTGTAAACATTGCTGCTATATGCACTGGGAAACCAAAAAAAAAAAAAAATTGTGTGATTGCTGTATTGCTATATACACTTTATTGTGTTGGCCTAGATCCTAACATGCACTATGTCCAAGATACAAACTGTTTGCATTTCAGTGGTTTATCTATGTTCATGTATGTATATTATATTTCAATAAATATTTTTAAATAAAAAAACAAATAAATACTTAAGTAGGCATTAACAGAAGGGAAGAACAAAAAAGGTATAAATTTAAGGGAAAATAGAAAGGAGTCTGGGGGCTTTTTCCAGTGTATTTGACTGTCAAAGTCTGCTTTGAATCTTGGTTCTGATTTAAAGCAGGTTCTGAAATGAAGGAAAACCGAGCTTGAAACAAATCTGTGAACAAGAGTTCGACTGATTTGCTGGCTGGGCAAGATATTGCATAGACATAAACTACTTTTGGTCTTCTCTATACCCTAACTTCTGGGAGAAAATCTGTGCCCCATTAGTGAGTCCCTGGCATGATTTTGGTAACTTAAGCTGAGCAATTTTAAAGACTGAAAATAAATTGAACCAAATATAAAAGAACTGTGGAAGAAAAGCAGTAAGTGAGAGTGAAATTGAACATCAGGGTAAATTCAACAACATGTACAGATGCCTAGAAATCAGCAAAAAATTACAAGCCATACTAGGATACAGGAAGAGATGGCAAAGCCAATTGAACAAAACAAATATCCTGAAGAGATACAGGATTTAAGATAATCAATGATAATCACACAACACTCATAAATCAATTCAAATAATTGAAAGAAATTATGATGAAAGAAATAAATAATATTAAGAAGAAACTGGTTGAGCATAAAGAACAATTTGAAAGTCTGCAGAGAAGAGCAACAGGCTGTAGGGAATGAAATACAAAATGAATGAGATTAAAAATACATAAGAGGGAGCAGGTATGACTCAAGCAATAGAGTGCTCCTTCCCATATGGGAGGTGCCAGGTTCAGTTCCCAGTGCCTCTTTAAAAACAAAAAGAAAAACAACCAAACAATAGGCAAACAAATGTAAAAACCAACTTAGGGGACCTGATGTGGCTCAGTGGTTGAGCTCCAGATTCCCATATATGAGGTCCTAGATTCACACTCTGGCCTCAATAACTAAAAAAATAAAATAAAAATAGCAAAATACACAACAAAACATAAGAGGCACATAAGTGTTAATTTGAATTGTTTAAAGACAGAATTTGTGATTTCAAAGACAGAACATCTGAACTGGGAAAGACAGGAGATCAGAAAGTGAAGAGAATGGGAAAAATGGAACAGGGCCTCAGGAATGGAATGACAACATGAAATCCACAAATATATGCATTATCAGTATCCTAGAAGGAGAAGAGAACGGAAACTGGACAGAAAGAATATAGTAGGAAATAATGTCTGAAAACTTCCCAACCCTTGTGAAAGATATAAATATCAATATCTGAGAACAACACACCCCTAAAAGCATAAATCCAAACAGGCCAACACTGAGACAACTATTTTTCAGAATGAAAAATATAAGAGATAAAGAAAAGATACTGAAAGTCACAAGAGAAAACAAAGCATCACATAGAAGGGAAACTCAATAACATTAAGTGCTTACCTGTCATCAGAAACCATGGAGGTGAGAAGAAATTTGTATGATATATTTAAGGTATTGAAAGAGAAAAACTGTCAGCCAAGAACTGTGTATCTGGCAAAACTGTCTTTCAAAAATAAGTTCAAACTCTTCACAGAAATACAAAAACTGATAGAATATGTTATCAAAGGACCAGAATTAAAGAGATACTAAAGGAAGTGATGCAGACTGAAAGGAAAAAACAAGAATAAGAGACTTGGAGAATAGTGTAGAAATGATTATTAGAAACAGTAAATTAAAGGTTAAAA
>JAQZBX010065021.1:0-16382 GCA_029593785.1 Cabassous unicinctus | reverse complement strand
GCACCATTTGTTGAATGGACTGTTCTGCCCAAGCTGGGTGGGTTTGACAGGCTAGTCAAAAATCACTTGACCATAGATGTGAGGGTCTGTTTTTTAACCATCAATTCAGTTCCATTGGTTTATGTGTCTGTCTTTATGCCAGTACCATGCTGTTTTTACCACTGTAGCTAGGTAATACATCTTAAAGTCAGGAGATGAGAGTCCTCCAACTTCGCTTTTCCTTTTTAAGATGTTTCTGGCTATTCAGGATCCCTTACCCTTCCAAATAAATTTGACAATCATGCTTTCCATTTATTTAAAAAATGCTGGTGGAGTTTTTATTGGGATTGCATTGATTCTGTATATCAGTTTGAGTAGAATTGACATCTTAATGATATTTAGTCTTTCAGTCCATGAGCATGGAATGTTGTTCCAATTATTTAGGTCTTTTTTTATTTCTTTTAACAATGAGTTGTAGTTTTCTGAGTACAAGTGCTTTATATTGTTGGTTAAGTTTATTCCTGAATATTTGGGTTTTACCTGTCAAATTTTATTTTCACCACTCTTTTGATACTTTTAGGTACTTTTATTGATATAATCTTCATTTCTAGACTCTTTTCCAGACCTCTCTCTCCTGTCTTTTCTTTTCAGGCTATAGCACATCCTTTAGTATTTCCTATAAAGCAGGTCTCTTGGTTACAAACTCTCTCAGTTTCTGTTTATCTGTGAATATTCTAAACTCGCCTTCATTTTTGAAAGACAATCTTGCCGGATATAAGAGTCTTGGCTGGAAGTTTTTCTCTTGCAGTATCTTAAATATATCACGCCACTGTCTTCTTGCCTCCATGGTTTCTGATGAGAGATCGGCACTTAATCTTATTGGGTATCCCTTATAGGTTATGCATTGCTTTGCCCTTGCTGCTCTCAGAGTTCTCTCTTTGTCTTTGGCATTTCACATTCTGATTAGTATGTGTCTTGGATTGGTCTATTCAGATTTTTTCAGATGGGAATATGTCGTGCTTCTTGGACAAGGATATCTATGTCCTTCAACAGGATTGGGAAATTTTCTACCATTATTTCTTCAAATATTCCTTCTGCCCCCTTTCCCTTCTCTTCTCCTTCTGGGACACCCATGACACATTGACACATATGTTTGCACGTCTCTTGCTATCCTTTAGCTCCCTGAGACCTTGTTCAAGTTCTTCCAATCTTTTCTTCATCTGTTCTTTTCTATGTTTGCTTTCAAAGGCCATTTCTTCAAGCTCACCAATCCTTTATTCTGTCTCCTCAAATCTGCTATTGTGTGATTCCTGTGTATTTTTAATTTCATTTATTGCACCTTTCATTCCCATAAGATCTACTATTTTTCTATGTATGCTTTCAAATTCTTCTTTGTGCTCATCCAATGTCTTCTTAGTATCCTTAATTTCTTTAGCCAACTCACTGAATTTATTAAAGAGATTTGTTTGAACATCTATGATTAGTTGTCTCAACTCCTTTATGTCATCTGGAGGCTTATCTTGTTCCTTTAACTGGGCCATATCTTTCTGTTTCTTGGTGTGGATTGTAATTTTTTGTTGGTGTCTTGGCATCTAGCTTACTTGAGTATTTATTCTGGGTGCAGTTTTTCTCTTTAGTTTAGGGCTTCCTGCCCTTTCTCCCTTGCTGGTTGTGTAGTAGGAGCCAAAGATGTAGCTGTTGGAGGCTCAAGCTACCCTCATTGCCCCAAGGACCAATGAAGCTTCTCCCAGTTTTCTCCTTTGCCAGGAGTAGGGACAGAGCCACAGCTGTGTGGAATAATCCAAGTCATACGGGCCTATACTGTAGTTGCCCAGAGAGACTGATGAAGCTTCATGTCCTTTTCTCCCCTTCCTGGGGCAAGGATGGAACTGTAGGTGTGGGCAGCAATCTCTGCAGTGCAGGTCCAAGATGTCCACAGTTGCCCTGGCAGATTTCCGATTATTCAGTCTGTGCCAGCTGAATGTACCTCTAGTTACCTGGATAGGCTGGTGCAGGGCCCGTCAGCTTCCTCCCTGCTAGAGGTGGGGCTGAAGCCTAGGCTAGGGCTGCAGGCCAATCTGGGTGAAAGAAACTGGTCTCTACCGTCACTATGATTTTCAGCCTGCCCGGCTTCCCCTCATGCTGGGGGTGGAGTCAAAATGGCAGCTACCGGCCTCCTTCTGACTTGGAAAGGCTCAAAATTTAGCTGTTCTTAGGGTTATACTTTAGCCAGTCGAATTGACTAATCAGTAGCTGAAATCGTCTTTTCCTCCCCTGTTTTTGGGAAATGGAGCTTCCAAGTCCTACCACAGAATAGCTCCTGGGGCGGCTTGCACTGCCAAAGTAGGATGATCATGGCCTCCATGGTGTGGCCTGTAATTTCTTGGAGAGGCTGGCGCAGTTTCCCCCAATTCTTACCTGCCCGGGATGGGCCTGGGGCTTACACTAGAGCAGCAATCTGATCTAGATGGAAAAAAGCCGGTCCCTACCAGCACTGTGATTTTCAGTCAGCACCGCTTCCCCTCATGTCAGGCGTGGAGTTAAGATGGCGGCCACCAACCTCTTTCTTACTTGGACAGGTTCAAACTTTAGCTGTTCTTAGGATTATACTTAGGCCTGCTGAATTTACTAATCAGTATCTGAAGTTGGTGCCCAACTGTCTCTTTCTCCCCCGTTTTGGGAAGTGGAGCTTCCAATTCCAGCCGCAGAACAGCTCCCAAGGCAGCTTGTGCTTCCAGTGGAGAACAGGCACCAGCCTCCATGGCATCGAGTGCTCTACTTATGAACTTTCTCTGCAGATGAGCAGTCTCCTCCTTCCATTCTTTTAAGGATGTTTCAGGATGCACTTCTGGTCTCCTGCAGGCCCCAAATAAGTGCTCTAGTTAGTTGTGGGTGATCACCAACTGCCCCGTAGCAGGAGCTGATTCTCGGAACTCTTTACTCTGCCGCCATCTTGCTGGTTGTCGCTTGTAACTGTTTTTGACTTAAAGTCTATTTTATCTGGTATTAGTTTAGCCACCCCAGCTTTCTTTTGGTTACTACTGGCATGGCATTTTTTTTTTCCCATCCTTTAATACTTAACCTATTGTATCTTTGAATTTAAGGTAAAACTCTTGCAGACAGCATATAGTTAGGTCATGCTTTGCCAATCTCTGCCTTTTGACAGGAGAGTTTAATCCATTTACATTTAAAGTCACTACTAATAATACAGGACTTCCTTCTACCATTTTTGCTATTTAGCCTTGTTAAGTCTTATACCTTTTTTTTGTCCCTCATTTCCGTTAATGCCAGCTTTTATATTTATTTGCTTTTTTTGTGTGTTGTACCATACTGAATGCCTTCTCATTTCTAGCTGGATGTATGTTTCATCTATTTTCCTTGTGGTTACTATGGGATTAAAATTTAACATCCTAAATATATAACTATCATATTTGACTTGATACCAACATAACTTCATGGCATGCACATGTACTTTTCCTATACCACTCTGTCCCCCACCTTTTTTTGTACTTGTTACCAATTCTATATCTTTGCACACTGTATGTCCAAAAACATAGGTTTATCATTACTTTTTATACATTTGCATTTTAGCACCATAGGAAATAAGAAATGGAGTTATATACCAAACATTACAATACAATAATACTGGCTTTTATAATTACCCAAATGGTTACCTTTACTGCAGGTCTTTATTTCTTTATGCTGTTTGAACCATTATCTAGTGTCCTTTCCTTTCAGTCTGACGAACACCCTTTAGGATTGCTTGAAGGTCAGAGATAGTGGTGATGAACTCCCTCAGCTTTTATTTGAGAATGTCTTTATCTCCCCCTCATTTTTGAAAGAGAATCTCTTTCAACATTTTAAGTATTTCATTTCACTGCCTTTTTGCTTCCATAGTTTCTGGTGAGAAACTGGCACTCAATCTCTTTGAGAATCCCTTGTACATAACACATTGCTTTTCTCTTGCAGCTTTCTGAACTCTCTCCTTGTCCTTTGTATTTAACAGTGTGATAAAGAAAAATAAATTTTTCTTCATGTTTATCCTGTTTGGTGTTCTCTGAGCTTCTTGGATGTGCATATTCACATCTTTTGCTAAGTTTGGGAAGTTCTCTGTCATTATTTCTTTGACTATTCTTTCTGTCCTTTCTCTCTTCTTCTGGGACTCCCATAATGTGCATACTGGTGTGCCTGATGGTGTTGCAGAGGTATCTTAGGCTATTTTCACTTTTAATATTTCTTTTTTCTTTCTGCTCCTCAGACTGACTCAATACAATTGTCTTCTCTTCAAGTTTACTGATTCTTCTGCTAGCTCCAATCTGCTCTTGAAACATTCCTGGTCATTTTTCATTTCAGTTATTATAGTCTTCAATTCCAGTAGTTCTGTTTGGTTCCTTTTTAAAATTTCTGTCTCTTTACTTAGACTTTTCCATTGCTCATTAATTGTTTTCCTGATATCCTTTAGTTCTTTCTCTGTATTTTCCTTCATCTCCTTGAGCTTTTTTAAGGTAGTTTTTAAAAGGCTTTTTTCGGTGTGTCCACATTCTCGTCTTCTTCATTGGTGTTTTCTGTATTTTTACCCTCTTCTTTTGGATGGGCCATAATTTCATTTCCTGTTTCTTGGGTTGTCTTGTACTCCTTTGTTGCACACTGTAAATTTTAATATTTTAAAAAGTTAACTCTGTGATTTACTCCCTGAGTTGTCTGTTTCTTGGTTTTATAAGCAGCTGGTGATAAGTCAAAGATTTTTTTGAGCTTCAACCCTCCTATCAGGAAGGTCTGCCCAAGAAGACAGGGTTTTCCCTGTTTTTCTGTGCTTCTGTCTTGTCCTGGGTTTTTGCATGTTAGTTGTTTTGGAGTTCCCCTGTATACAGGAGCTTCATTGTCCCACTGTTTTCAAGAGTCAAAATTGCCTCTCCTGGGTGTTTGAAGCCAATAGGCCTTTGTCCCAGACTATCCACCTCTATAGTTTTTTATACTCTTTTCATTGTCTCAAGCTGCTTTTGCTTAGAGGGCAAATTCTGGGAGGAGGGGCACTCCAGAGAGGATTTTCCCAAATCAGTCTTTCCAAGCCAAAACAGGGCCAGGGGCTCATGAATGGGGGCAGACCAAAGTGCCCTGCAGAGGGGATCAGGAAGGGTACCAAAAGCTTCTCTGATGATGCCCCAAAGCTGAGCTTTACTGGCCTGCCCAGCAAATGCAGCCTTTCAGCTAACTGTCCCTTGCAGCCCTGAGGAAGTGCTGCATCTTTTTATTTTTTCCTATATTAGAGAAGCTGTGGATTTACAGATCACACATGAAATACAGTATTCCCATATACCACCCCACCACCAACACCTTGCACTGGTATGGAACATTTATTACAATTTATGATAGCACATTTTTATAACTGTAGCATTAATTAATCACTGTGTCTTTAAATCTACACTGCCTCCGTCCCTGTCTGGAATGGGTTGAAACAATGGTGACTGTGCCACCTTTGTCAAGGGCAGGTTAAAACTATAGCTGTCCTCAGAGCTGGGTACCCAGTGATCCAAATTCACTAATCAAAAGCCATTAATTTGACAGATATAGGCCATTTTATACTACCATATAACATGCAGAACTGTGTAGGGGAAGAGTGTGGTCTACAATGTGAACTATGGTCCATGCTTAGTGGCAAAGCCCCAAGATGTATATATCTATTGCAGGTGATGTGCCACTCTAATGAAGGATGTTTATGTGGGAGGTTGTGAGAGGAGTGGGAGATGGGGCATATGGGAATTCCTACAATTTTTATGTAGCATTTATGTAATCTAAGTATATTTTAAAAAATAAAAAATAAATTATTAAAAAAAAAACACAAAAGCCATTAATAGTGATCAGTTGTACCCAATCCTGTTCTTGGGAGAGAGGATTTTTAATTCCTGTCCAGTGAATTAGGCAGGGACTGGACCCCATGATGGCTTGTCACAAGGGTGGGGGAGGGGGTGCTGGTAGCTGCTGCTCAGAGAGATCTATTTACTATTCTTTACTGTAATTTATCAGCCTCTTCCTCTCATCCTTCCCTGGATACTGTACAGTGTTCTTCTGGTCTCTAGAGTTTCGAAATAGTTGTTACAGACAGTTCCTGCCTGTTTAATAGCTGTTTTGGTGGAAGGACTGAGACCTGGTTCTCTCTACTCTGACATCTTCCCCAGGAGTCTTTCTGGTTTTTTGTTTTTTTTTACTTCATTTTCAATTGTTAATTGTTAATTTATGTAAATATGATTATTTAGCATTCATCTTGCATCCTGTGATTTTACTAAATTCACTTATTAGTTCTGGCCTGTTTTGTGTGTGTGTGTGTGCATTCCCCGGGTATTTCTATGTACATGATTATGTTGTCTGCAAACGAAGACAATTTTACTTCTTTCATTTTTATCTGCATGCCTTTTATTTCTTTTTCTTGCTTTCTTGCACTGGTTAGGAGCTCGAATACAAGTATGAATTAAAATAGCAAAAGAAGACATACTTGCCTTGATACGGATCTTAAGGAGAAGCATTCTGTCTTTCTCCATTAGGTATAATATTAGTTTTACATTTTTTTGTAGATTCTTTCTATAAGATTGAGGAAGTTTCCTTTTATTTCTAATTTGGTAAGTTTATGTCATAAAATAGTGATAAACTCTATCAAACACCTTTCCTTTTTGCATGAGATGATTATATGCTTTATTGCCTTTATTCTGTTAATATATGAATTACCTAGAATGCTTTTTCAATGTTAAATCAACTTTGCACCCCTGGAATAAATCCCATTTCACCCTAAGTGTATTATCGTTTTTACATATTGCTGGATTCATATCACTAATATTTTGTTAAGGATTTTGTGTCTTTGTTTATAAAGAGCTGATATTGCTACTTACCAGTTAGGGAAATCACAGAAGTCTTCGCTAACCCTGAGACAGAAGGTGTATATCCTGATGTAGAGGAACTTTTACTAGAAAAGAACATAATTTGTTTAAAATCCAAGAGCAAGCTCCTTTCAATCATAGCTTATTTAGTACTTTGGTCTGTTTTAATCTTTTTTAAAAAATGCTTATCTCTATTTCTTATGAAACATGTTTGCTGCTTTTATTTTTCATTTATTTTTTACCTGCCATGGCTCACAACACTTTGTCTATAAATTAAAAACATTTTCCGAAACCTTTGCATCAGAATAATTTTCTTCTAATACTCAGTTAAGAAAAGTGAGATGGGTAAAATATTCTTGGAAACAACTTAACTTTATTTCTAACCCATTGGTTCATCTTTAGATAACTCTATTGGCTAGAACTCTAAATGGAGCTATTGAAAATGTCCCCAAATAGCTGAAAACCTGGAATATATTACCTTTAATAAAAGAAAAATGTGATTTTTTTTTTCTGTAAATGTTATTTATCTTTATAGATGAATACTTTTAAAGTCATGTTTTCTTAAAATTACTTTGCTTTATAATTGATATTCAGCTATTATACATTAGATTTGTACAACATATATAAAATTACAGTCATTTAATTATGCTTATTCTTACCAAGTCTTAAATGTTTGCAATTTTGTCTTCCAGGCTGAAGGGAAACCAGACATTCTTCTATTGTCAGGGGAGCTCTGTTGCCATAAAAACATGCTAATGGCTTCTTTACAGACAAACAATATTAAGAGCAAATGTATTTATTTATTAAATGGCTTAGGTATGTCCACACCCATTTAGAAGTTGAGCATCATAGGTGATACAGCATCTTCTTCATGATATCATACATGGATTCTGTGATACCATTAAATAGTGTCATGGAAGTATTCTTCCTAGAATGTCAGGATACCTATTCTTATACAAATATTTACACTTCTGTGTTTTTAATGTAACATTCTTTTCAGAAAAAAACTGACAAATTGACCTAATAAAAACATAAAATTTTTCCATATTAATACAAATATTTCCCTTAAATAAAGATATGTGACTATAAAATAAAAAAATAAATAGCTAACAGAGCATACCTAGTGCACTTGTCTAAGTTGCCATATTTTGCGTGAAAAGCTTGATTATTAAAAGACTGGCTTCGAATCAGTTTGGATTTCTTGATTTCTTTGCCTAGAGTAATAAGCAAAAGTAAGGAAAATGCAATTTTCAATTCATCTCGCCTCCTCCAATTTCCATCCCACTCCAAACTACCAATATTTTCAGCAAAACACAGATGGGTCTAACTTTCTTTCCTTAGTTTGAGCTGCTTGGTGTATCTTAGCTCTATTACCCACTAAGAATTACCAAAACACTAACAATAAAAAGCAAGAGGTGCTTTAGAACAATATATCTCATCTAATAGAATGACTCTGCCTGAAATTAATATTCATAAAAGGAAAGAACAAGACACAAAAATAATTTATCTCTTACTTGTTGATGGGATGGCAGAAGAGGATCCAGGAACAGAAACAGGGATGCTCTTGGGCAGAGGTGTTGGTGTCTTAGTGTCTTTACCTAAAATAGTCAGTTTTAAGTTATATAATTTCTTCTGAATCCTTATTAATCTCCATAAATATACAAGTTAATACAGAGAATATGGATCATTAGCTTTGGTTAAGCAGCATTCATTCTTTTTCAAATATTTTTACTTTCATATTTCAATCTTTGTTACTCAGTGATAAATTTAACAATCTTATAACTGTCACAAAATAGAGTTAATTTCAAGATTTCCTTTTGAAGGATCTGAACCTTCCCACTGATCTCCATCATTTACATATTCCTAACATCTGTACCACATTAAACAGGCAATTTCCCAAAACAACTTTTAACAAAATGAAAGAAAGTGAAGCAATTGAACACATAAAGTTAAAACTTGGCATGGTCTTTTAAAATGCCAGGAAGCAACATCAATTGTGTAAATGAGGTAAAGGCATAGGAAAACTACTTACGCTTCTTTTCAAAGATTTTATCACTCAGGGGCCTTCCATCATTCTGTTGCTTCTCTTTCTCTAATTGTTCCTATTATTAAAACATTTTCTTAGTATTAAAGGTAAAGATTAAACAGATTTAGGAAATTCTTCTAATTAGAAATGACTCTAAGCTTTCAAAATTGAATATAGTTCTCAAAAAAAAGCGTTTTTTTTTTTCCAAATTATTATCTAAAGAAACCAGTGTTCTTTCAGAGATCTTTGTGTCCTTGGAGGTTTGTGAAGTTAAAACAATAAATTTGGTACCAATGCTGTACTGAGCCTTTATTTTCTAGGAAGTATTTATAGATTGTCAACAGCAAAACATTTGTTACTATTGGTCATTGCAATTTGACTAGTAAGTGGCAACATAATATTTTTCTTTAAAAAAGATTGAAAGAAAAGGAAATGGCCTCTTGGATATTTTTTTGTAAATACTTAATTGAAGGATAATATACATACAGAAAACTGAAAAATTATACAATTATACCAGCTCCAGATCAAGAAACAAAACATTACCAAAACCCAGAAGTCATATATGTCTATAGAACAAGTAGAGAAAAAAAGGGAGAGGATATCAAGGTCTGAACAAACGTGACCTAAATGATATGTATATAACAATGCACTTAACAACTAGAGTGCAGTTCTTTTCAAGTATACCTGGAAAACAAAGAAAAAGATGGAGAAAATAGATGACTTGAAGAATTTCCACAGAGATTTGAACTCCATAAAGAAGAACCAAAAAGAAATTCTAAAGCTGAAAATAAAACACATAAATTATTGGTTTAACAGAATAATCTTTTTTCTCCATCATTTCTTCCATTATCTTGATCATATTTAATCACTGTTATATTGAAGCCCTTGTCTGCTAATTCTAATATTAGGATCATCTGAAGATCTTTTTCTATTTACTTTTTATTTTGGTTTTAGGCCATACAGTTCTAAACATTTTTGAGAGCTTGCTGTATTCTCTACAGCTTCCACCACTCAGTAATCCTGAACACCCATCTCTGTTTTGCAAGATTGACAAAATAATGCACTATGGGTTGCAAAGGATTTCCACCTAGTATTTTAATATCACAGTGCCTTAATTCTCAGGAGAAAAATAAGAAATATAAAAAAAAGAACCAAACAGAAATTTTAGAACTGAAAAATACAAATATTTGAGGGGAAATTCAATGGGTATGCTCAACAGCAGAATGGAGATGACAGTGGAAAGAGCTGGTGACACTGAAGATAGATCATTAGAAATAATTCAATCTGAGGAGCAAAGATATTTAAATAATAAAGAACAGGGAGTAGATGTGGCTCAAGCAATTGGGCGCCCACCTCCCACATGGGAGGTCCTGAGTTCAATTCCTGATGCCTCCTGAAAAAAAAAAGAACAAGACAAACAAGCAAAACAAATGAAAAAAACACTTCAGGGAAGCTGATGTGGCTCGGTGGTTGAGTGCTGGCTTCCCACATATGAGGTCCCAGTTCAATCCCTGGCCCCCAGTACCTCAAAAAAATAAAATAAAATAAAATAAAATAAAATAGAAAACAAACCCTCACGGACCCATGGGATAACATCAAAAGGCCTAATATATGTGTAATTAAAGGCCTAGAAGTAGAGGAGAGAGGAATTGGGACATGTGGCTGTTTGATATTATTTATGAATTCCAAAAAGAGATATTATGTTTGTAAACTGGTCTGTTCCTCTGGGCATGATACCCTTTGATTGATTTAAATTCAAAGGCTTTATGTTTACTTGATTAAATCAAGATTAGGGCTTTGATTCGACCACATCATTCGGGCATGCAGGGTTGAGTCCCCACCCCCTTGGTGGGCTATATAAACCTCAATCAAGAAGGAAGAGAAGAAATACACAGAGGAAGAGAGCTCCACAGACATGGAAGAGGAATGAACTTTGATCCTGGGGCCCCAGAAAGAGAGATGAGCCATTTGCCTGATAGTTTACAGCTGACCTTGTAAAGAGACCAGAGCAGCTGAGCCTGGAAATAAACGAGACCTCCAGCCTACAGCTTACATTGGAAGAAGCTGGGCCCATGAAATCTCAAGAGGAAAGAGGAAGGCTGAACCCTTGCAGACATCGCCTGCCATCTTTCTTCAACACATGGCGACAGAGTTTGGTGAGATAAGTAACCTTGACTTGGACTCTTTAGGGCCTTGTAACTGTAAGCTTTTACCCCAAATAAATACTCTTTATATTTTCAGGACTTGGGAATTGTCCTGAATGACATTACAACAACAGATACAGGTCATTACATATTTTGCTATAACCTACAAAATTGTGCGGGAGAGAGTGTAAACTACAATGTAAACTATAATCCATGCTTAGTGGCAATGTTCCAAAATGTTTTCATCAATTGTAATGAATGTACCATACTAATGAAGGATGTTATTAATGTGGGAAAATGTGGGAGACGTAGGGAGCGGGACATATGGGCATCCCCTATATTTTTATGTAATATTTATGTCATCTAAATATCTTTTTTTTTTTAATTAAAAAATAAAAAATATATTAAAAAATAAAAATAAATACCCTTTATAAAAGTCAACAGAGTTCTGGTATTTTGCATCAGCACCCCTTTGGCTAACTAACACAGGACAAGACATATATTTAAACAAACAATGGCCCTAAACCTTCCCAAATCTGGGTTATAACATACATTTACAGACTCAGGAAGCTCAAAAAATATAAAACAGGATAAATTAAAAGAAAACCATGCATGAAAATAAAACCACTAAAATCAAAAGATGAAGAAAAAAAATCTTAAAAGTAGCCAAAGAAAAACAGCATTACACACAGAAGAACAACAATCCAAATAACAGCAGATTTTTCACCAAATGCCATGGAGGCCAAAAGATAAACCAAAAAAAGGAACTTTAAAGTGTAGAAAGAAAAAGTCTGTCAATCCAGAATTCTATCCAATGAAAAATATACTTAAGGAAGGAACACAAAATAAAGACATTTTAAATAAAGGAAAACTAAGAGAACTTGTCACCAGAAGACCTGTACAATGAGAACTGCTAAAGAAAGTTCTTCAGACTGAAGGGGGAAAATGCCAGAGTGAAATACAGATCCTAAGCATTAAATGAAGAACACTGGAAATGGTAAACATCTGAATATATATAAAAGACTTTTCTCTCTTACATTTTTCAAGATATGTATGATGACTTAAAATAAAAACTGTTACATTGTCTGGGGGGTTTTAAAGTATGCAGATGTACTTCATATAACAACTGTCACATAAAAAAGTGGTTTGGGGAGGGTAAAGAAACGCTAATCATTTTTAAGTGAAGTGGTACAATGTTAACAATAAGTAAACTGTAAAAGGTTAGGTATGTAACCACCAAAAATAATTTTTAAAATAGACAGTAAGTTGCAAATATTCTCTCTGTCCTGATTTTGTGATAATCAGGGTAGGCTAAACATCTGCTATATTAGAAACCATGCATGTGTCCCCAGACCTAGTTTTTCTCCCTAGGTCTGGGTTTTTAGAATGCTGGTGATAAACTAAGCCTGATTTATTATATGACTATCCTGTATGGTAAATGACTAACTAAAGAGAGAGCCAAGATAAGATGCAGCGAAAAACCAGGAACTGAGGTGGTGCAGGTGGTAGGACGCCTCTCTCCCACGTCGGAGGTTCCAAAGATCGAATCCCAGTGAAGACAGGAGAAGAAGGATGAGAAGAGAGGGCAGGAAACAGACACAAAGAGTTGCCCAGCAAATGGACACAAAAAAAGCAAAAATGGTGTGTGTGTGGGGGTAAAAATGGATAAAAGTAATTAAATAAATAAATAAATCCTTTAAAAAAAGTATAGGGGAGTAAGATACGGACTATAGTTAGTAGTAATACTTTGATGATGTTGTTTCATAGTTTGTTAACAAATGTTTTAAAACAATGCAAAGTATTTGTGGTGGGGTGATGTGTTGGAGCCCTGTATGATGTTATGCATGTTTGTTTTGTAAGTTCACAGTGTTTACTGAACACTTATTGTTTATGTATGTTCATGTATAAATGATATACTTCAATAAATTGTTTTTAAAAAAAGGATGAATACAAATCACTAAGATATGAATGAAACAGGAGTTATCACCTAGATCCTATGTATTTAAAAGGAAAATATGAGAATATTCTTGACAACTTTATGCCAACAAATATGACAGCTTAGATGAAATGAATAAATTTTTTGGAAAAATAACTTATCAAAATTGATAAAAGAAGAAATAGAAAATCTGAATAGTCTCATATCTACTAAATAATTTGAATCAATTATTAAAACCTTTTCCAAAAAGAAAACTCCAGGCTCAGATAGTTTCACTAGTGAATTCTATCAAACATCAAGGAAGAAATTACACCAATTTTATTAAAAACTATGCCTAAAAATAAAGGAGGCTGGAACATTTCCTGTCTTGTTTTATGAAGTCAGCAGTAAGTCCAATACCAAAAATTGACAATAAAAAGAAATTATAGGCCACTATTACTTATTAATATACATGAAAAAGTCCATAACATAAATATTAGCAAAGAATTCAACAATAGAGAAAAGGACAATACCTTATCATCAAGTGGGGTTTATCCCCAAAACACAAGGTTGGTGTACCATTTGAAAAATCATTGTAATTCTGAGTATTAACATAATAAAGGAGAATAACCAATATCATTTTGAGATATGCAAAAATAGGATTCAACAAAATTCAACCAGTATTCATAAAAACTCTCATCAAACTAGGAATAGCATGGAGCTTCCTCAATCTGATTAAGGGCATCAATATAAGATCGATAGCCAATATACCAAATTGTAAAAAACTGAATTGTTTCCTCCAAAGAGCAGAAATATAATGGTTTACATAAAAAATCATAGGAAATCTATAAAAAAAACTTCTGGAAAAAAACAAGCAAATTTAGCAAGTTCACAATATACAAGGTTAACATATAAATCAACAGCATTCTAATACTGGTAAGTAAAATAAAAATAAATAATTATATTTACAATAATGCCAAAACATAAAATACCTGGGAATATATCTAACAAAAGACTCCCATAAACTCTATACTGAAAACTACCAAAATTACTGTTTAAAAAAAATGTGAAGAAGATTAAATAAATGGAGTAATATGCCATACTCATGGATTGGAATATTCAATATTGTTAAGATGGTAATTTTCCAAACTGATCTGTAGACCAATCCTAAGTAAAATTCCAGCAAGCTTTTATAAAAATTAACAAACTGATTTAAAAATGTATATCAACGTGTAGTCTAGAAATCAAGTAGACCAATATAATGGTCTAAGATGCTCCAGATGCCATTCCACATGGAATCTTTGAACAACAAGCATAAACTGACAAAGCCATCTTCCTCAAAACTCCAGAAGAGAGTTAAAATGTTGCAGTAACTAGGTGAGTGCCAAATTAAAAAAACACAGCTTTCAAAACAGTAAGAGAAGTTTGTATTGCCCTTGCTAGCCCTTCTCCCACCCCATTCCCTGTACAGTGTGGAGCCAGCCTGCATTCCCACTGTGGGTCCCTGGCCTTGTTCTGGGGGGTGCAGATAGTGGGGTGCCTTTATGCTGGTGCTAATCTATCAGGTGCCTGAAAGACAGAACAAGAAAATTCATCTCTGGGCCCGGAACTTGTCCTGCAAGCAGAAGTAGCTTGCAGACGACTAAAATAAGGTAAGAAAACAAGTCTAAGCAACATGGGGTAAAGGATTACCATCTTTAAGATGTATAACAGTACCTGGGAGGGGGAACAGTCTATTTCATAGGGAGTAGAGGAGGCATGAAGATTCCTGTAAATGGGAAAATACCTAAGGCTACAGACAAGGGAGCACAAGTTGAGAGCAAGACTCAGACTCAAAAACATAGAGAAGACTCTGCACTTCACTTTTGCCTTGGGCTGATTATTTAAATAAGAAGGCTAATCTCTGAAGGAGAGCATAACCAAAACAGAGCCAATCTGAAAGACTGAGAAAGGTGTTTTTGCATTGGTTTGTTTTGTTAGCTCCTGGTACTCAAAGAAGTCTCTGTCATATCACTATCTGAATACAAACTTAAGGAACAGGCAGCTGTTCCTTAACTCTGGACAAAATCCCAGAGTTAACACATTAATATATTAAAATGTACAATGTGCAACAAAAGACTATTAAAAAAAAAGCAGCAGGAAATGATGGCCCATTCAAAAGAGCAAGAAAAATATTAAGATAAATATCAACTAAGAAGACCAGACTTTGGCCATACCTGACAAAGACTTTTTAAAAAGTGATCTTCAATATGCTTCAATATGCTCAAAGAGATAAAGGAGAACACAGAGAAAGAACTAAAGGATAGAAGAAAATGATGAATGAACAATATAAGATTGTTAATAATGTGACAGCAATTTGAAAAACGGAACCAAACAGAAATACTGGAGTTGAGGACCACAATAACTGAAATGAAAATTTTCCTAGATGGTTTCAACAGCAGATTGGCACTGGAAGAAGTAATAATCAGTGAACTTGAAGACAAGTCAATTGAAATTATTCAGGCTGAGGAGCAGAAAGAAAAAAGAATGAAAAAAGAGACTAAGACCTGTAGGACACCACTGAATGTACCAATATATGCATGATGGGAGTCCCAGATGAAGAGAGAAAGGGGCAGAAGGAATATTTAAAGATATGACAGGAAACTTCCCAAATTTAATGAAAGACATGAACATATACATTCAAGAATCCCAACAAACCCCAAATTAGACAAATACTGATCAAACTGTTGAATACCAAAGACAGAGAGTTCTGAAAGTTGCAAGAGAGAAGCAATGTGTTATATACAAAGGAGTCCTAATAAGACTGTTGATTTCTCATCAGAAACCACAAAGGCAAGAAGGCAGTGGGCAAAATATTTAAAGTGCTGAAGAAAACAACTGCCAAGCAAGAATTTAGTACCATGTAAGACTGTCTTTCAAAAAGAGGGAGGGTGCAGATATAACTCAGAGGTTGAGCGCCTGCCTCCCACATATGAGGTCCTGGGTTCAATCCCCGGTACCTCAAAGAAAAAAAAAAGAGGGAGACTAAATCATTCCCAGATAAACAAAAGCTAAAGGAGTTAATCACCTCGCCATAAGACCTTCTCTACAAGCAATGCTAAAGGGAGATCTTGAGACTGAAAGAAAAGAAACTAGAGAGTAAACTGAAGCACTGTAAATAAATAAACACTTCTGGTACATGTAATTGTGTTGGTTAGGCTAATGTGTCAACTCGGCCAGGTAATTGTGTCCAGTTGTTTGGTCAAGCAAGCACTGGGCTAACTGGAATACAAGGACATTTATGGACTTTAGTTACTAGTGAGTTACTGCATAGATGGCTGATTACATCTACATCAACCCGGAAGATTGCCATCAGCAATGAGTGATGCTTTATCCAATCAGTTGAATGCCTTAAAAGGGGAAGTGATTTCAGCATTCAGAGAATTTCCCAGCTCGTATTTTTTTTTTTT
>JAQZBX010065020.1:0-16382 GCA_029593785.1 Cabassous unicinctus | reverse complement strand
GAAGGAAGAAGGTCCAAGAGGGGTGGGATAGAAGGACAGACTGGAGAAGAAACAGCTCTTTGAGATCGGGGTGTTGGTTGCAAAGGAAGGTTATTTCAGATTAAATTTGTTGAAGTGGAGTAGTTCTGGATTATGACTTGGTCAAAGTGTAACCATGGTACTGAGTTGGCAGAAGTAAAACAGATCTGAAAAATCTTGTATTTAAATAAGTGAAGAGCAGGTGTCTACAGAATTGGATAGGGGTATAGAAAGGAATTTGACCTCCCAAAATTGTCTCAGCTCCTAGGGGTAACCTCTAAATCCTTGCCATTATTTCCCATGATAGAAATGCCCCAGTCCACACCTGATAGTTTATGCTAATCTGATCAGAGGGGTAGAGTTCAATTAATCATGCCTTCCTAATGAAATCCACTGAAACTCTGGGCACTGAAACTCAGGTGAGCTTCCCTTATTGGTAATAGTGGTAGAACCAGAAGGGTGATGCATTATGACTCTGCCTCAGACCCTCCTAGACCTCGCACTGTGTGTCTCTTCTTATTTGTATCCTTTTCACTATAATAAAACTATAATCATAAATATAGCACCTTCCTGACTCCCATGAGTGGCTCTAGCAAATTATCAAACTTTGAGGAATGCGATAGGAACTCCCAAATTTGCAGCCAGTTGGTCAGAAGTGTGGATGGCCTGGGAACCCCCGAACTTGTGGCTGGTGTGTGAAGTGAGGGCAGCCTCGTGGCTACTGGGTACTTAACCTGTGAAGTCTGTACCAACTCAGGGCAGTTGGAGTCAAAATGTCATTACAGTTGGTATCTGAAGTTGCTGCAGTAGGAATTGCACCTAGACGTTAATAGAGTAGAATAGAAGACCTAAGAAATTTTCAAACTCCTTAAAAAATGCAGACAAGTGGGCTTAAGGTTTTTTGGTGGCAAGGACAAGGATCACCTGAATTGGTGCCACTGGAAGAAGGGGCATTTGCACAGAAGATGAATGGAAGGGGTCAGAAGCCTGGAAGAATCCTAGAAATTGTTCTAGGAAGATACCACTGTTCTTATCAGACCATGGGTATATGGTATATAGAAAATGGTCAGACATCTCAAAAGGACCACAAGGGGAAACGGTGCCCTTGAGATTGATCCAGGTTTCCACTAAAGCAAGCTGCTGAAGCATGCTGGGAGCGGGATAAGACAGAAGACGACTGGTTTGTAATACATGGTGGAAAGTTTCGGAAGGGTACGGGATGAATAGTGTGGAGGAGATCCAGAGAAGTATGGAAATAAAGGGGCCAAAGAGGATGGAAGAGCAGAGGAAACTGCCTTTCGAGAAGCCCCTGTGGCAATTTTATATTGCTTTTGAATTCCAAAAATAGATATTAAATTATGTTTGTAAACTGTTCTCTCCCTCTGGGCATATTAGATTATATTTGGATTCAGAGATTTCACTTTTACTTGATTAAGTAACAATCAAGGCTTTGATTGGGCCATGTCAGTAGGATGTTGCATCACCACCCCTTTGGTGCGTGGTGACTCACAGAGAAACTGCACAGCAGAGAAGGGCGGTTGGAGTTTTGAGCTGGAGCTGGGGAAGTAAGCACACAGAGGAGGAGAGCAGCTGAGTCTGGAGAAAATCGAGCCCAGGGGAGAGAGACAGAGCCAGTCGCCTGATAGTCTAGAGCTGGCCTTGTGGTGAGAGCAGGGCAGCTGAGCCTGAAGATGACAAACAAGCCCTCAGGAAGAGAGGAACCCAGGAAGTCTGAGCCCTTGTAGACGTCGGCAGCCATCTTGCTCCAACACATGGCAACTGACTTTGGTGAGGGAAGTAACTTATGCTTTATGGTCTGGTAACTGTGGGCTTCTACCCCAAATAAATAGCCTTTATAAAAACCAGCAGATTTCTGGTATTTTGCATCAGCACCCCTTGGGGGGTGACTAATACACCCCCCAAGATTAAAGGGCTTACCTGTTACTGAGAGGCAGTGATCCCCATCCCAGAAAAATGGGGGTTATCATCAACCATAGGGAATTATAAGGACAGAATCTTGTAGTAGGCATTGGGGACGGGAGGCGGGAGCACTCACTTCACTCAAAATTTAATTAATAGAGATTGTTTCAGTGGATAGCGTCACAATTTTACTTCTCAGTCTCATAGCTACTTCCTTCCAGTGTTTCTCTCCCCTGCAGCACAGGCTGAGTGACACGGCACCACAGAGAGTCTAGCAGTTGAAGTGCAATGACTACTCTTAGGAGGGAACCTTCTCTAGGACATAACTGGCAGCGTTCAAGCTTATGTATGGAAGGAAAATGAAAATAACCACAACTCTTCCGTGTTTTTATCACAGGGATTCAGATACAGCCACCTCACATACAGCATAAGGATCTAAAACCTTCCATGTGTTTATTTCCTATCACAATCTGCCTTTCAGAATGGCTTAGCGTTAACCGTGCCTGGGCAGACATAGGGCAACGACAGGCACCTCTTACGGAACCTCACTACAAGCGTACCTTGTTTTATTGCACTTGAAACTTTGTTGTGCCTTTTTTTATATATATAAACTGAAGGTTTGTGGCAACCCTGTGTTGAGCAAGTCTATTGGTGCCGTTTTTCCAACAGCATATGCTCACTTTGTGTCTCTGTGTCACAATTTAATTAAGGTATGTACATTGCAGCTTTCTTAGACAAAATGCTACTGCACACTTAATAGACTATAGTGTAAACATAACTTTCATAGGCACTGGAACCCAGAAAATCCATGACTCACTTTATTGCAATATTCGCTTTATTGTGGTGGTCTGAAACCAAACCTGCAATATCTGTAAGGTACGCCTGTGTTGCATTCCAGAAAGCACGGTTGAGATATCATCTCGACTAACCCCACAGTAACTCCTTAGGAGGTAGGGCTGAGTCTCCCCATTTTACAGGCAAGAAAATTCTGTTCTATTGTCCAAAATCATAGAGCTGATGAATATCTCTTGTCTCAAAATTCTATTATTCCTCTGTTATTTTTTTCCTATATATTTCTCAAATGCATTGCCAGTAAAACTCTGCCAACTGTAATTTGAAATAAGATGGAAAAAGTCTTTCCCATTTGAAATATAGTCAAAGCCCTTGAATGGGTTATAAAAGACATTAGTCCTAGACGGGGAGATGAGATTTTCCCACCCATTCAATCATGCTCGCTGTATTGAGTGCATCTTACTGTTCTAGCCTTTGCTCCCAGTGGGAGTGCAGAATTATGCTTTTTGAGAACGGGAAGCTGCGCCCTCCACCTCCCACAAGAACCCTTCCACGTTCACTTGGAGAAGGGGTCACATTTTCTGCAGATCATGGCAAACTATGGCTTTTCTAAGCATTACTGGTTGTAAGGGTCATGGTTCCTTTCAAAGCCAAACAATACAGCTATGTGACCTATTTGAGGAAGAGTTCATTTAAAAGAGAACCAAAGGCATTCAGACAGTATTCCTGCAAGAGACTCATTTCTAGAACATCCAAGATTGTGTTCATCCTTCAGTGGTTTATGTGGCTTGGAAAATCATTAAAGCAGAAGAAATGTCACAAAGAAACCTTTGCATTCTCTCAAGCACTCCATCATGCTGGTTCGACTACCATAGTTGGCATGTGCTATCAGCCGTGATGTTTTCATGCAGCACATTTGCCCCTCCTCAGTCCTTTTGTTTCCTAGGATTCTGCCCTAATTCACAAACTATATAATTATTTAGGGAATTTCACCAGCCTGGTAGTTCATTGAATGTCTGGCTCTCCGTGGATCCGCTGTCTAGTACTCATCCCTCAGGTCTTAAACGTGCTGTTCCTGAATGAAAGACTGAGTGAAATCAGAGGCACATTGGTATTAGGCAGCTGTGGGAATGTGCCTTGTTGTGAGATTATCTACTCCTCCTCCTGCTTTTATTATGAGTAACACGATGCTGGGGCGTTCACTGTTACATTGTTGATTCACATTAAATATGAATTAATGATGCATAATGAATAAGTGGACATTTATGCAGTTGATAAAAGAGAGGCTTTCCAGCCCTCCAATTCAGCCGTGGGTGGCACGTGGGAGGTCTGGGTGCCTTGACTTGGGCTGCAGAAGGCTGAGCTGGGTCACCTTCCACCCACCCTCTGGGCCCTCATTCTCTCAGCACCCTCAGTCTTCTCAGTGAAGAAAATATCCTGGGTCTAGCCAGTTGTTAGTAAATGCCCTATCTCTAACTTTTAGCCATCACCCTTCATTTAAAAGAATGCGTTCATCATCCAATAAATGTCTGTGCCATACCCAGCCTTTGCCAGACATTGTGCTAATCCAGCGGTTAGAATAGGCTTTTAACTTCCTGAGGCCCTGGCTCTTTCAGACATAAAAAGAGATCATTAAACTAAATCCTAGTGGTCCATCTGACTCTTAATTAAAGTAATCTTTATAAAAGGTAGGTCTTTCCCCCAATACTCCTGAGTATTTCTATTTTAAAGGGGACAAAAAAAGGTCCAAGGGATTGGGGAGGATGCCAAGTTTGTGCTTTGGGCTCTTTGCCCTGCTCTCCCTTCAGCTGAGTCCCTGGGGACGGTCACACATGAGTCGCAGGTAACGTGACAGTTCCCTCCAGACCTCAGGTCCACGGCAGCAGGTCAGAGCTCTCCCAGCTCAACATGGCCAGGAGAACCTTGGAGAACATTGTCTCACCTCTTGAACTAGTTCTCTTCCAACTACAAAAAGGGAAAGTGAACTAGCACATCTAGTAGGGATGCTTTGCTTGTGTATTGGGGAAAGATGCTCAGGTGGCTTCCAGAGGTGAAGGAACCTCTGAAGGAAACTTAGTTTCTGGAACTGGAACTGGATTCATGCTTCCAGGACCATCTTCTCCCCTCTCCCCTCTCCTCTGTCCTCTCTGCCTCCTGCTGTCCCCTTATTCTTGCTCCATCTCTCTCCTCTACTTTTCTCTACCTGGTTTTATTCCAAGAGAAGAACTCTTTCCAAGTGGTGGACAGGAGGGCTACCAGCAGCCCCAGCATCACATTATCCCCATCTAATCTTTTTCTAATATCTGTATCCATTTATTTATGTACAAAATATTTACTGAGAGCATAATTGTGCTCTATTCTGGGTGCTTGGGCTATGTCAATAAAATAGAAAAACAAGGCCAATAGTAAACTAAAAGAAAACTCGATCTCATGGAATGAAAGAAGATTGGCCCTTCCTGGGTCTTGTATCCCATAGACCAATAACTTGCAAAGAATGCTGGGATTAACCAGGCCTCGGTCTTACGCCCATTCCCAGAGGGGAGTCACTAAGCTTAGCAGCGCTACCAAGACCATGGAGTGGGGAACAGGCTATTCTCAAGAGGGAATTCAAAAACTAGAATATGACTGGAATATGGCCTTCCTTCCATAACCCTTCTCTACTCTTTGAACACCATGACACCAGGCTGAATCATCCCTTCAATGAGTAGTTGCACCCTCACATTCACTAAATAATTTGACCCCTGATCTGTTTTCATGCCCTCCATCTCCTCCGCCGTGAGAAGCTTACAAAATTTAGCAGCTGCGTGTGACCCACGAAACATTTGTTTTCACAGATTCTAGACCTCTTCTCATCCCAGTTAAATTTAAGCCCAACCAACAATATAATTTCATCACTGGACTTTGTCATAAGTCAGAATTTCCCTATTTCACAAATAGACCTGGAAATCCCATGCTCTGGCTCTAATCTCTCATAATCTGCATCTCTCGTTCCCATTACCCTCACTCCTGAAGCTTATCAAAACTCTTGTCCTAGGTCCCTAATCTCAAGAATCTTCCTGGCCTCATTTTTCAGCCCTTCTCAGAGTAAATCCCAGGGATTGCTGCTCCTCTTCCCAGTAGTGAAACCCTCAACTTCACAGAAGATAACACTGAGAAATCAAACCTCTCAATGCCTCCACGGCATGGCCGGCCACACACCTGGTTCCCTGGACACTGGGTCTCTCTGCTGCCCAAAGTTTCCTTGCCTGGGCACCATGGAGAGATTGTGGGGCACTCCCCACCTCTTCTCTGATGGCCTACTGGCGTCTTTTGTTTCTGCCATCCCATTTATTTCAACCTTAGTTCTTTCTCCCTTCTTCTTTTATCTTCCTTTCAGAGCCTGACTCCCTAAATGATTTTTCTCTAATATCCCCACCATCTTCCTTACTCAGTGCTTCAGAAGCTCTATTCTGGGCCAGTTCTCTAGTCCTGATGCCCCTTGGTTCTCAGCACCTGCCATACAGTGGGACTTGATGTGATATGCCCTTTAGCCTTGTCCTCTGCCTGGTGACTTTGATAAAAAGATAATACAGCAATCATTTTTGTATTCTAAGAGCCTAAAATAGTGTCTGGCACAAATAGACACTCTCAAAAAAATTTGTTGAATTGAAGGAAGTTGAATCTCACTGGGTTGGATTCAATTAAACTACACTATATTATGTTTATATCTGTTTTAGTTTGCTAAAGGCTGCCAATGCAAAATACCAGAAATGGGTTGGCTTTTACAATAGGCACTTATTAGGGTAGACGCTTACAGTTCCAAGGCTGTGAAAATGTCCAGATCAAGGCTTCATCAAGAGATGTTGACTCACCAAAGCTTGGCCACTGGCAATCCTAGACTCCTGCCATGTGGCAAGGCAAAATGGTGGCCACTCTCTGCCTTCCCATCCAAGCTCACTTTCTGGAGCTCAGCTTAGGTGATCAAGCATATGGCTCATCTCTCCCCTGGCATTGTCACTTCAGCTTTAGGTACCTCTGCTGATTCCAGCCTCCGGCCTCTCTCTTAGCCTCTCAAGGTTTCTCTGTCTTTCCGTGGCTGAAGGTGATCCTGGAGCCCTCTTGCACATGGCAATGTAAAGTGGCAGCTCCCCTTCTCTGTTTCTCCCACTTATATAGGGCTTCAGCAATTGGGCTGAGACCCACCCTGGGTCATGCCTCACTGAAGTGCTCCAGTCAAAGGCCCCCAGCTGAATCCAATCCAATCAAAGGCCCCCACAGCCACAAGAACCGATTAACTCCAAGCACAGGATCTTTTCTAGAATTCACAAAAAGCTTTAAACTGTCACAGTGCCAGAATTGGAATGCTGGAAGGTCCCTAACACAGACTCAGGTAAATTGAAAATGAAGAACTCACCTGGGTACAGACTCTGACAATACCACAGAGAGAAAATGCTGCCTGACACCCCAGTGAGAACTCACCTAAAGTGACCTATATTTGACAAGTCTTATAGCTTTAGAATCAGAGTCATTTAAAAGAATCCAGAAACTGCGAAGATTGGTTCTGGGTGAATCTGCCTTTAGGAACCAGATGATCTGAGAGAGGAGAAAGTTGACAATGGTTATAATTGGCAAAGAGTAAAATATAGTAATAAGGAAAAATAATAACTTTTCAGCAGTTTACATGCACCCACTGAAAATGATTCCCAAACACTTGTTCAAAAATGAAGGTAGAGAACAAAATAAGCTAAGAAAGAAGTCTCAACTCATAAGCTCGAATCATTTAATTTAGTCCATCATATTCTTTCACCCCACCTGCCATTACTGAATACCTATGCCCTTTACCTAAATATATTTTAATTGCTATTTAATCCTTGAGTTGCCTGAAACCCAGAGATTTCTACAAAAATACACACTGGATTTAATCTAAGATGCTCTCATTGCAAACTTATCATGCACAAGGAGCAGAGCAGGGACTGGGGATGACGCAAAAGTAATCAGACATGGCCCCTGCCTTTCCGGCCTTCCAGCTTACCTTGTGGAGTGACTGCACATACAGGGATGAGGGGTTGGTCGTGGTGGAGTCTGAGGACTCTTAGAGACAGGCCCTCATTTGCCAATCTCAGCCCTGAAAGACTTTTATTTGAGATTCACTTGGGAGGGGATACCTTTTTTATTTTCCAGCAATCGTCCCTCTGCAAAATGTCAATGACCCTGGAGAGACTGCAAGAAACTCTCCCTATCTAAGAGGAAATGGTGTTTTCCAGCACGTGAGCCTTAAATGAAGTGTGCCTGAGAGAAGGTCAAGAAAAGTGCTTAGTGTGCGGTGTCTCCTAGGAAGGCTGCAGTGGACCATGGCATGGGTATAGCTAGGAGCCTGGGCACTGCTAGACAGGATGCTCAGGCAGCCATAGAAGTGGCGGCAGGGCAGAGGGTCAGTGCCGAGAAAAAGCGAAGCTCTGCTAAAGGACACTCTTACCACTTCAACTGGAAAGTGTGTTAGCTCTGGCAGGAACTATAGAGACCATCTTGTTCTACAAATCAGAGAAGTGACTTGCTTAAGAGGACTCAAGAACCTGATAGCAAAAGTATAATGAAAATCCAGGTCTAATGATTCCCAGCCAATGCTCTGTCTACAAAGGCAAGCAAAAAACTACGCAGGACAACTCTGTTCTGCTTTACAGACCCGCTTTACAAAAAATCTCTTAGGCAGTACCTGTTTTGGTCCCTTCAGAAGGAGCCTAAGTCCACAAGTAGGAAATGGATGTGAATCACGCAAGTGTATTGGCAAAGCTTGTTTGGGGAAATAACTATCAAAGCAAGCATAAGATTCCATCTTGATGAAGAGAAAGGGCTAAGTGAGAGTGATCATAGTGGAGTATCTTACATGAGGTCAGTAAAACTAGTATCAGAACCATGGGAGAAGTTTATCCATTGGGGGAGAAAATAATAATATCTAACCAACAATTATGAAAATGTCAGAAACCACTAAATCTGTAGAATTGCTCTTTCACTGGTGGGCTGTCAGCTACATCAAGTCCTTTGTGGAATTAGAATGTCTGCTGCAAGCTTGATGTCTTCTTCTGTCCAATGCCTTGACCCTCTATATCAGGGGTTCTTAACCTTTTTTGTTTCATGGACCCCTTTGCCAGTCAGGTGAAGACCATGGACCCCTTATTTACTAAGTTTACACTATCCTGTGTATTATTTAATAAATAGATCACACCCGCACCAACACGTCCCCACAAGAATAATGCGATTTTGAATTTCAATTCAAGCTCACAGACCCCTTGTTAAGAATATCAAGAAGGACATCTCAAACACCCACCTAGGATTTCCACAGTGCACAGAGAAAACAATTCCATGTGCTCAGATTTTCTTGTTGCTTTTTTAATAAGCTAATAGCATATATCCATGAAAGAAAATAGTAAAAACTCAGGGCCAGGAAAAATTCCATAAGAAGTCCAGAGCAGAGGAAAATAATAGATTACAGAAACAAAGCCCAGTGAGGCCTACACAGTTGATAAAGTTGAGTCAACAAATTGGTTTTGAGGTTCCTAGGGTCCAAGGCAAAAAACATTTGCACTCAGAATCAACCACATGCTCTATATAAATTCTTTCAACAACTCTAAGAGGTAAGAAATACCATCTCTTTTATTTTAGATGAGGAGGAAGCTGGGGTTCAAAGAGTTAAGCTTTTTGACCAAACTCAAAGGCCTAATGTGTGTTGAAAGCTGAGATTCCAGCCTTGTCAGCCTAACTCCAAAGTCCACACGTCACACCACACAAGGCAAGGAGCAGAGCTGCTCCTGATTCTGTCATGTCATGCGTTCCTCAGTGCAGTGTTCAAAGTATCCTTGCTCTCTTTTCTTCAGTAAATGGCAGAATTGGACCATCATCTGGCTTTGCCTATAGAATCTGGGCACTGTCCACAGCTCCGCCATGACCCAGCATGTTGTCCCAGCACAAGTCCCAAGGATGGTGCCTTAGTTCACGACATCTGCTATCACAAATACTACACGTGTTGGTTTGAACAATGGGGATTTATTGGCTCATGGTTTTGAGGCTAGAAGAACTCCAAGATGTACATATCTGCAAGGCTTGCTTTCCCCTCCAAAATTGCAGCATTCTGGTGCTGGCTACCCACAACCCTTGGGTTCCTTGGCTTTCCTACCAATAGTGTTGTCCTCTCCTTTCTCTCCAGGGCCCTGCTGACTCTCTGCTCCTCCCTGTGGCTTTCTCTGCATAAGGCATCCAGTCACCCAGACGAAGGCCCACCCTGATTCAGTTGGCCATGCCTTAAGTTAAAGTAGCCTCTTTAAGAGGTCCCATTACAGTGGATTCACACACTCGGGGGCAGGTTAAAATTAAAAGCATGTCTAAATTGGGGATACATAACTCAGTCTGCCATAGATTCCTTAATGTAGTTAAGGAAAAGTGAGTGCAGGGTTTGGCATCTTGGTTTCATTCCTTGAGCAGGGCATTGAACTTCCCATGAGTTCCAGTTCCCTCATCCATAAAGTAGAACTGACACCATAAACTTTTGCTTAGAGAAGAAGTGCTTATTCCTTTCTGGAGTATACCTTCTCCTCCTTATTCTTATTTTGCCCTAATATATTACCGTCAAAAGCAACATGCTTTAATTACTTACCTCCCTCTTGCTCTCTGACATCTCAGCAGAAGCAGGCGAAGTCCTCCACAAGAAAATTCCTCTTCGCGAAAGTTCCACTTCCCATGAAAGCCAGATTTCAGAGGAAAGCCATATGCCAATTCCTCACAAGACACATGTATAGACACAACCCTCGAAAAAATAGCTGAGAAGGAAAGCACTTACCTGCCTGGCACTGCTAAGACAAGCTCACTCACTTTTGAAGTGGAATCAAAAGAAACAGAAGCTGCTCTCATTTCCATACAGGACCTTGGCTTTGAGAAAAAGATTATACTCATGAGTCTAAAAAAAAGGAAACACCTCCAGTCTCACAGAGGGATCACATCCTGTGGTTGTCATATCTTGGGCTCAGCGGGCTACAGTGCACGTACGTGGCAGCCAGAACCTTCCCACCGGCCTCTGCTCTGCGAATAGCTGCCATGATGGTGACAGCAGCCACCCCAGTGACTCACCAACCCACAGCTGCCCTAAGCTGTGGCCCAAAGAAATCACATCAGAAATTTTGGCTCAGGACTCAGTATTTAGTTATTTTCCATTTCCATACCAGTCTCCAACATGACCCTTGACTGCAAAAATAGTTCTATGGCAAGAACTTCCAGGTAAGAAACAAAACAGCACAAGCCTTCTGCCTGTCCTCATTATAGTCAACCCAGTTATAAAGGAGGGCAGAGAGGCCCTTGCCCACCCCCCCAACTCTAATCTGCCCCACCGCCATCTCTGCCCCCACCCCCACCACCCTTCCACCATCTCCAATCATTCAACTCAATATTTGCTTTCTAAGGCATTGGTTTGGCAAACCTCATTTTTTTCTTAAGATTTTTAAGTGGATATAGCAGTGTTGGAATATCCATTCTTGCTGGGTGAATTTGATTATTTTATATGTCACATTCTGTTTTATCTTCAAGGTCAATGCCAGCTCTTATCATATATGTTGCTGTGAATCTTAGTTTTCGAGAGATACTGTAAAAAGAAAGCCATAAAGGAAAGGAGGGAAAAGGAGAAATAGATACAGAGTAACAGAGGAAGGGATTTATTATTAAAGACTTTAAATATTCCTCTTCTTAGAGATCTGTGATTCCCAGTTTCACATTCACGTGGTAAAGGCTCTGAGAAATCATATGCTAAAGAAATCTGTTGAACTCATACATACCTGAATATATTTCACCAGGATAGCCCTTTTTGTCTGTATAACCCTTAAAATAGAGGAGAAAGCACTCACCAATTAAAACCAAGAGATCTCTTGCATTCAAGGGTAATATGTCTTTACCTGCCCTCATACATAGGAGAACACCCTCAGAACTTTGCAGGACCTGGACTAAAAATAAAATACTGAAATGAACAAAACTTCTGCTGGCCCCTTGTAACTATCTGTGGGCACAAAAGAAGTTCTTTATTGTGTCCAATTCTTCTGTAACAGAAGACCTAGGACACAACCAAGGATCAGACAAATGTAAAAGGTCATCTCTTTAGTGACTCTTGTGGTTTAATGGTTCAACTTAAAATGCAATTGTATAGCTATCCTTGGGAAGTGTGTGTGTGTGATTCAAAAGTTTTCCATCAGCCATCCAATGACTTGGAAGGTTGGGGATACACATATGCCCTCATAAAGGCAGGAGATTTCATAAATGCCCAGTCTTGGAGTGCAAACACCCACTTGGAGTATTGCTCTCAACCATGGGTTGGCTAACTTTATCTATAATGGGCTAAATAATAGATAATTTAGGCTTTGTAGGCCATACAGTTTCTGTCACAGCTACTCTGATGTTGTAGCACTAACAAACAAAATATATAAATGAATGAGCATGGCCATGCTCCAATAAAACTTTCTTTACAAAAACAAATGGTGGGCCAGATTTGTCCTGCTGGCCATAGTTTGCTGAGCTCTGCTGTACAATACAATAATGGAAATATTTTATATCTCTGTTGTCCAAATCCAGTAGCCACTAGTCATGTGTGGTGATTGACCAACTGATGAACTGAATTTTTATTTAATTTTAATTTATTGGACAATACAATTCCAGCTGAATACTTTGGTACAGATACCACGTGGGATTGCTGGGTCCTACAAATGGAGGACCTACAAATCCTCAGGTTGGAATAGCACTAATAATTAAACCATAGGATAATCCCCAATAATTAAGCCATATGTTTCTCTAAAGAAAGGACAAGGATATTCAAAATGGAGTTTTAAAGAAAGAAGTGGTCTCTAGAAGGAAGAAGGACCTAAGAATAGAGGAGCAATGATTGAAATTAAAATGTGTCCATGAAAGTAATCCCTTAAGAGTTTAGCTTTGGTGTTATCCTTTGATTATAGGGGATAGTCATTGGAGGAATCAGTTTAAATGGTTTTCTTCTTTCATGCTGTAATTCCTGTTAGCCTCAGCTCTCCAGTAAACTAATATACCCATCATATCAAACTTTGTTATGAAGAATAAAGGGACTAAGGCTAAAAGGAAGCATTGCCCACTGCATATTTCCTTGCCTTCTGATGGTCCAGTGAAGAGAAACAGTGCTCTCTTGAGGGAGGATCATATCCTAGGGGCTGTGGCCAGTGAGCAAAGACCAAGTGAGCTATGGCCCATGTGGGGTTGAAAGCAAGTGGAGAGGCCACAGAAAATAGGAGCCGTGGCTGGGGGGTGAATGAGGAGGTGGTATAGAACCTACTGTCAAAGGAGACTTGCACCATGGAGGCCAATGTGTGACTAATGGCACAAAGAATTGGTGTTCCTTGGAAGTGTTTTGAGCAACACTCTACAAAATTACATCTTAGGTGTCTAGAATTTGTGCCAGGATACTTAGGGAAGTGGGGCTTCCAGAGGACAAAAATCATTTTCTACTACTTGGAAACTCAGGGTGACAAAATAGGTCCACAAAAGCCACCCATGCCTTTTCCTTTTCCCTTTCCTCTTTCTTTTTTTCCTTCCAGAGGACAAAAGAGAGGAAGTGATTAGTTCATGTTTCCAAATATAAAGCCAGTGGAATTTTCAGCATAAGAAAATGGACTCACATTTCCATTATAAACCTGGGGACTACTCTCACTCCATCAGCCTTGACACAAGGTTCTGGCTTGAAGCATCTTCTCTAAGGCCTCTCTCTCTCAGCCACAAAAAGTGCTGAGACCCACTCAACACCAAACACAAATTGTGGCCTCAGTCTTGATTTATTATATTCATATTCAATGAATGTTACACACTTTAGAGCAACTCTCTTTTCCCTTCCTACTCTCTTTCCTTTCCTGGGCCTCTTGCCATGGATCTCACACCTTGACTGCCTTCCAGAAATGAAGACACATCACCTCCACTGCTGGGTGGCTCTTCCATAAAAAAGAAAAAGACTTCATTCAACAAGTAGAAAACTGTTCCCCATAACATGCCCTCATAGGCAGCACCTCATCGACAGACTCAGACCATGCCCCTAAAACACACAGCAGTGGAAGGCAGCCCATGTTCAGATTGAGACTGGACTGAAAACTCTAACCCAGCTGGAGAGCGGAACTTTCCAGTAGGCTGGAATTGAGTCTGTTATTACATTTACAGTGCAATAATTCTCAAATGTTTTCTACTGGGCTGTGTTCAAATAAGAAATGTTCACATTAAACTAAGGTTGAACTGTTCATTAATTTATGCAACAAGCACCTACTGAATCCCTGTTGGAGTTAGGCTCTGGGATTCAGCAAAGAATAAGATATGGACCCTACTCTCAGGGAGTGTATAGTCATATAATAAGAGTGTGAATCCGGGCACAGTGCAGTAAACAAAGGAAAAACTTGGCTGTAGTCCAGCTGGTAATGGATCGTTGGATAAAGAATGCAAAAACCAAGGATTAAAATAAAGAGTCACAGTTATAATTAATTACAATTAGTCCCTATAGAGACATAATTACTACTTTTTTAGTTTAAGGCCCTAAGTTCAAAGGCTGGCTTTACAACTAACTAGTGTGATCATCGAGTTATTTATCAAAAATGGACAATATTCATAATTCATAAAGCTGCTATAAACAGTCAATAAGTCCTTACAATAGATTGTCAAGTAGGAAATATAAAAAGAAAGAAAAATCACCATATTAGAATCATCGTGGTAATAACCAATTTAGGCAAATCTTGAGCATAAAACTAAATTAATAGATGAACATTCAATGAGGGACAGACTATTTGCATCACCTCAAAGTATTTTCAACAAGTTGTTTATTAATTTAAAAGCAATGAATAGTGACTTTAGAGTGGAGAAACAGCAGGACACTACCTCTATCAGAAGAGCAAAGTTAGCATCACCAGTGTTGGGACAAACCATCTTCCTGTGCCTCCTGATAAAATGCACTGAGAAGAACACAACATCACTCATGGAGTAATCCTTCCCAAAGAATGCATTACCTGAACATCAGGCAAATCCACTATGACAGTCTGAGATTATTTTATAAATCCTCAAAAGAGAAAGATTATGTTTGTAAACGTATCTATTACCCTGGGTGTGATACCCTTTGATTATATTGGACTCAGTTGAGGGCCCCTTGATTAGATTACCTGTTAAGATTGCTCTGAGGGCTTTCAGTAGAGTGTGACTCAGGTTGAGTCCCTACCACCTTGGTGGATCTGATACAAAACAGAAACTCACTTGAGAGAGACAACAAGAAGACACAGAGGAGAAAACTTGGTTGTTTTGGTCCTGCCATGTGACAGAAAGGAGAAGGCTCAAATAGCTAAAGCCCAGAGAACTGCATGATAGTTTGCAACTAACCTCGGAAAGAGAACAGCTGAGACAGATAGAGAGGGCCTGGAGAGAAACTAGCCCTATGCCAGGAGAGAGAGGACTGGAAGCCCAGAGGGGAAAGAGAGACCAGGCAAAGATCAGCAATCATCTTGCTTCAACACATGGGAACTGAATTTGATGAGAAAGCAATCTTGAGTTGGTCTCTTTACAGCCTTGTAACTGTAAACTTTTATGCCAATAAATACCCTTTATAAAAGCCAACCAATTTCTGGTACTTTGCATCTGTACCCCTTCGGCTGACTAATACACCATACTGAGGGGACATTTTAGAAAATTGCTAGAGTTTCCCCTTTATGAGGTTTGCAATGATTGACAGGTCTTAGGACCATGAATCAGCGCCCCTGTGGCATAGGTTGAGGAAATGCAGCCTCCAGCCATAACCCACCTGACCGATTGAGCAAGCCATAGCCTAGGGGTGGCCCATCCCTTCCCAAGAATAAACAAAGTGAAGCCAATAAGGGCCACCACCCCCTCCAAGCACCACCAACCCCTCCCATATTCCAAGACTTCCTAGCCCACTCCCCCTGGCCATTTGGTCCCAGGCTGTACTCAGTTTCCCCACCTATTGATGTACTATATAATGTCATATCCACCACCCTCTGGGGGCAGGTTGAAGTCTCTCTTCAGACCCCTGCCATGCTGGTGGGAAGGCTGAAGTCTATTCTTCAGACCCCCTCCAGTGGGAAAGCTTCCCAATAAATTTTCTGCCTGCAATCTTCAGTCCCTGCGTCCCAGTGAGCACCGTTTTTCACTATCATTTGGTGCCTAAAAACCCAGGTCTGGGATTGCTGGGACTGACTGATTGGTGAGTAATCTCCACTTGCTACTGCCAAGAGAACCCATCCAACACTGGACACTGAATCAGAGCTGGGTGAGTCAAGGATTTCTTCGCTGGAGGATCCTGCGCTCTCTCTCTTTTTCTGTTGTCCAGGACAACCTGCCAAAAAATCCTAGTGCTAGGTCAGTGGTCCTCACGGTCCCCAAGGGCCACGGCAGGTGGTAGGCCTGTGTCCTTGTAGGAAGAGACCACTTGGCTCTGGAGGCATCCAGCTCCAAGTGCGGTCTCCTGTTTCCTTAGGTGATTTCCAATTGATTCAGGGATGCCTGTCTCACTCGGAATCTCTCGTTATTGAGATCCTTAGTCTCACTTATGCCACCTAAAATGGGGAACTCAATTTCTCACACACACACACACACACACACACACACACACCACCACCACCACCAAAAAAAAAAAAAAA
>JAQZBX010065019.1:0-16371 GCA_029593785.1 Cabassous unicinctus | reverse complement strand
TTTTCTTGGACTCACAAACCCAAGGCTTGTAGAAAAAAATATTCAATATTTTGGGTTCAGACTATAGAAGGTTAAATCTCCAACCTGGGAAGGAAACAAAATTTCTTTTTCAGAGCAGGTGTTACATGGATCTGGAATATCACCAATACAGTTGCCAAAGTGTGGGACCGGCCACCCCAAACACTCCCCACTGTTGCTCCTTGAGCTCTTGTCCCAACTGCGAGTGTGCTGGGACATCCGGGCTTGACACTCACACCCAGAGGCTGCCAGTGGTCCAGCGTCCGTATCCTAAATGGCTCGATGCTTGGCCCTCCTCAGGAGGCTCCGTGACTCTCTTCAGGCTTTGTGAGGTGTGGTTTGGGTCATTGTCCTCGGGAAAAACCTTATGCAGGAAAATAAATGGAATATACAAGGAGGAGACTTTAAGCCAGAAATTGGAACTCTCCTGGAATCTAGGAAAGCGGCTGAGACAAAATGCAATACAGGGAAGGAAATGTGGGCAGAGCCCCTCTCTCCTGCTGCCTCTGCCCTGCATCAGCCCCTTCCCCGAGAAGCGTGATGCAAACTGCAGTCCAGGGCAGACGCGGTACAGGGCCCGCACCTGTGGGCTGGGTCTGCAGGCCAAGTTCAGGAGCACAAGAGCTTGAGCCCACCAAGAGCCTGAAGGAGAAACAAACAGAGGGTATAAAAGCAGCAGAAAAGAAGGTACCCCGTGTTCCTGTAGTTCATCCGCTGACACACTTGGCTGGAGAGCTCAATTCATGCCACAACACAGGCATGTCTCCTTATCTTTCAATGGTGCTGTGTAGTAATGTCAAAGAACCTTCATATCCATTACTTCATTTGATCTCACAACAACCCTGCAAGGTGGGGAGGATAGAAATAGTTACTCCCACTTTACAGATGAGAAACCAGGCTCAGTGACAGGCACTTAGCTAAGTCCTGTCCAATCAAGCAGTTGACAAAGGCAGGACTAAAGGGCAAGGATCCTCACTCCTTATCCAGTGCTCATTCCGTGATCCCCTGGTGCCCACAATACCCTGGTGGGATAGGGTCACTCTTTAAGGCGACTCGCTCCCAGTACCTACTTTATAAACAGGTTGGAGGACACTGACCCACGGTGCCACCGCTACTTTAGGAATTCAGTGTATTAAAAGAGCCCTGGAGTCAGAGCCAGAAGATCTCAATTCTAATCCTGCCCTTGCCTCTAATTATTTGGGCAACTTTGAGTAAGCCTTTTAGCCTCCTTCCCACGGATTGCTTAGCTGGAAATAAGGACAGTGTCTGCACAACTGACCCACCTGGCTACTGTGAAAGCCAAAAGAGATAATGGGTTTGAAAATACTTTGCAGGCTATGAAGTATTGTCAGATATAAGGTCGTGTTGCAGTTTCTCATAATCTGGCTCAGACGGAGGATGATACCTGGGTGAAGGTCTTGTTATGTGTGATGACTTAGGTTTGGGGATGTTTGTGAACAGGACACAGCAAATTCATTTACCTGAGGCAGAGAACAGCATGCTGGGTGTAACAGAAACCCCTAGGTCCTGCAATTGGCAAAGGGTTTTAAAGTAAAAAACGATGCGCCTGGCAATTCTGTTATGCTGTCGGCTTTTCCTGCTATTCCGATTCTGAGGATCATGTATCTAACCCTTCTTGGAGGGGTGGATTGTCAGAAAAGACCTCACAGAGAAGGTGACCCTTGAGGAGTATTAGTGTATACTGCAGTGCATGTCCTACACCAGGAAGAGAACAGAAGCGCCCCATCCCAGGCGGAGGCAGCGGCAGGTGTGAGGGGCAGAAGGCAGTGCCTCTGGGAATTGCAAGCACTTCTGTCCCTCCGTGTGGCTGGAGGCTGGTCTGCCAGAGGGCGAGGTGGAAGTTAGGCTCAAGTTTGGAGGTCCCGGGCAGCCTCTGAAATTAAGCAAAGGAGCAACACAATCAGCTTGATGTTTGAGAATGATCACTGCCATACACTCAGTTCTCAGCTCCCTGACCCTTTTAGTTTTTCTTGATTAGAGAAATCCCAGGGTCTGCAGAGACTAAGGAGCAGGGAACCAAATGTCTTCTTGCCCCTTCCCGTGCACACTCCCTCCGTGTGCCTGCAGTCAGCCATCCTCTCGCCTTAAGCCAAAGGGTGGTGGGATGCCACAAGCAGGGAGCTGAGTTAGGAAGGCGGGAGGGAGTCTGCTGAAGGGTTCATATTGCCATTGACAAATTGATAGCATTAAAGTCACTCAGATTAAACCGTATCCGTTTTCCATTTGATATTTCCCTGTAGCAAATGGAAACTTTAAACAGACATGATTTTTTTTTTCCTTTTATTGGACCCATGGACCACTTAGAATTAGGTTGTTCAAAGTCCCAAGCCAGGGATATGCCATTACCACCCTCAGGGTGGGTGGAGCGAGTTGCTATATGGTGCGTCGAACACAGGCTCAGGCACGAGAGAAACTTCCAGCAAATGACCACCTTATTACTTACACAGCACAGAGGGTCCAAAAGAGCAGGGGAAGAGATCCCATGGAGGTTCCAGTCAGGGTTGGTGGATAGCAGCTCTGCACGCCCAACTTGAGAGGAGAGAGACCCTGGCTGTGTTTATTATATGTTTATTTATATGTATGTTGATTATACACCCCAGGGGGCGGGGGCCCTGCCGCTGAGACTTCCCGCCCCGATAAGCATCTGGGGCTGCTTGTTCCGGGTTTCTGAGTTTAAGGTATGATAGGGCCTTCTCATTAGACCTAACATCTCCCAGGGGTTGCAGAATGGAAACAGACTGAAACATCTGCACACAATAGAAAAGGAGGGGGAGGGGAAAAGAGGAGGGCTGGGAGACGGGCTCTGAGCCTGTGTCTGTGACTTCCCCAGCACAAGGCGAGAGGCGGGAACAATCTCCAGCCCTTGGAAGCATCTGGTTGTGCTGTGACATGGTAGATGGAGCCTGAGCTTTGGAGTCAGGCAGGCTGGGCTTCAAGTCCCAGTTCCACCACTCCCTGAACTCAGAATCTTCACAAGTCCTTTAACATCTCTGACCTCGCCTGTGTTTTCATCTGGAAAATGGGAACAATGATATCTACCTTCCAGAGTTGTGAGGATTAAATAGATAGTATCTCCAAAGCACTGGATATATAGTAGACTCTCAATTTGTTTTTGCCTTTGAATGCTAAAATAGAAGCAAAAAAGATCCTGTTTGTGTGATATTCTTACAACATTTGCTGCCTTGTATTTTGGAAGCTCAAGAAATAAGAGATGATGATGAAGCACATCAGAAAAGGAAATGTCTCTGAGATGCCAAAACAAGGAAGGTTAGGAAAGAAGAGCCAGTAAATAAATCAGCTGAGGAGGGGTCAAAAATGTCCTTTACACTACTCTTATAATGCTAAGGACTATTTTCCACTGATGATCCAATGCCCACCCAAGAAACAATATATTTTTTTAGCCAGAAATACCACACTTGTAGGGTACATTAGTATTAATACACAAATCATTGTAACTTATCAAAAAAGTCTTGCTCTTTTCTGTGGCCACAAACAGCGACTCGAGGCCCAACTAGCTGCTATGAATAACTCAACTGCTTTAACACTTACCTGCAGAACCAGGTTTCATGGAGTGCAACGTCAAACATGAATAGACTTGTATTTGGAGCTACTGTCTAGTGGGAAAAAAAGACATATGCACTGATGACTCGAATTTAACATAAGAGTTCTAGAAATTCTATGATACAGCTTCAAAGTGCTCTGGAAGCAAAAAAGACAGGAAGAAAGAAGTTTTTTTAGAAGAAGTCTTCATGGAAGAAGTGGCTTTAGTTCTGAGCCTTGAAGAAGAGAGAGTGGCAACAGGCAGTGGTGGAGGAAACATGTATTCCAGCCACGTGAAGCTGAAGCTTGTCAGCAAAGGCTTCTGGGGAGAGCCTGGGCTGGGGCAGGGTTCTTTGGTTGTTTAAGGGGTTATCAGGGAAAAGGTCTGGAAAATGCCTTGGGGCCAGCTTAGGGTATTAAATGCCTCTTCAGGGAGTGTAATTTTATTCTGTGTGCCTCTGGTGGTGAGCCTTGAAGGTTTTTAATCAAAGGAGAAATAGGAAGGGTCCTCTAGGGAAACAGAACCAGCAGGAGATACCTGTAAATATTATGAGATACTGTAAAATTGTCTCACACGACCATGGGGATGCACGAATCCAAATTCCATAGGGCAGGCTGCACGCCAGGGACTCCTGTGTAGGTCCTTGATGAGCTTCCCAAGAGAAGCTGTCTGTCTGAAGTAGAGAAGGGAATTCTCTATGAAATAGGGCTCCTTCCAAGGCCTTCAGCCTGTTGGATGAGACGTCTCTCGTTGCTGAAGGCAATCTCCTCAGTTGAATGTTGATGTATCAACTCACTGATGATTCAAGTCCATGAAATGCTTGCACAGTACCGTTAGGCCAGTGCTTGCTGGACGGAACAACTGGGCTCCATTACCTGGCCAAGTTGACACAACGAGCCTAACCATCACAGCTCTTAAGGAAGATTTCTCTGGGAACGCTGTATATTCTCACTGATTATGTGTTGTTGTTTTGGTTTTATAACAAAATATGGAGCTTGGTATCTCAGCCTGAAGCCCGTGTTTCCAGAGGAGAGTGGAAATGTCCATAAGCTTCCCTCAGCTGAGCCCTGGACACTGCCGGTCAAGCCTTCAGGCAGCCCTCGTCCTCTCTTCCCTGTTCCCTGCAGCTCTTGTAGCAAACGAGTACGAGTTCTGTGGTTTTTTACCCTCCTTTTAAATTTTTTTAAACTTTAACCTCTCCTTTTTTAGTATCTTTTAATTCAGTTTATGCAATAATTAGTATCTGTGTAAGAATTCAAGTTTATTGAATCAAATGCATTGTTTATGGTTTATAAAGCAAATAAAGCAAAGTCACTGAAGGAATGGCATTTAGTAAATTAAATAATACATATTTTCCAATAGACGTACATTTATACATAAAATGAACTGAAAAAGAAACTGTACTAGGATACCACAAAGCAGATTTATGTACAATTAGTAGAAAAACGTGAGAAAGTTGCTCTGTGATCCCACCAGAGGTGCACTCTCCTTGACCATAGAAAACCAAATGTTTTTAGACGCCTCCTTCGTAGGCGTCAGCCAGCACCACGTCCCTGCCCTCCCCACCACGTTTCTGTCATGCCGTGGAGAGGGCTTCCTCCCCTGTGTCAAGGGACCCTGTCCCCTAGCCCTACATCCCAACCACTGAGCCCTTCTCCCTTCCTTCTGTTCGGCCTCCTTCACGTTTGCATTTAGTTCCCTTCTGCCGTAAGAGAAATCTACCCAGATTCTGTATCACTCTTCACCACCACTCCATCTCTTTTTCCCTCTGCAACCAAGTTTTTGAAAGAGTTGTCCACACCCACTCTTACTGCCTCTCCTCCCTTTAATTCCACAATCCACTGTGGCCTGGTTTCCGCCCCTCATTACACCTCTGCTCTGGCTTTGAATCCAGTTGCTAAATCCATAGGGCATGCCTTGATCCTCTTCATCTTTACTCTCTACAGCATGCGATGTATCTGACCACTGTCTGCTCTTGAAATGCACTTCTGTCTTGATTTGCAAGATAGCGCCCTCCCCTGATTTGTCTCTTGCCATCCCATCCTTCAGTAGTACCACGTTGTTGTTTTTTAACTTTTCGCTTCTTAAATGTTTTTCTCTGGAAATCTCATCCACTCCCATAGCTTCAGCAACTATCGGTATGATGGTGACTTCCGAATTTTTTTTATCTGTAGCCTAGATGTTTCTCTTAAGTACCAGAGATTCATGTGTACAGCTGCCTGCTGGGCATCTTCACCCAGGTGTCCTACAATGACCTCATATTAAGCAAAACAGAATATACTTTATCTCCTCTCCATCCCCATCAGTCCTCTGTCACAGTGAGGCACCATCATCCATCTAGTTGCCGGAATCAGAAGCCTGGATCTTGCCATTGACTGTTTCCCCCACACGCAGTGAACCGCTGAGTCCCATCAGCTCTGCGTAGCTCCGTATCTCGAGCCATCTCCTTCTCCATCCTTCTGCTTCAGTTCAGGCTAACAGCATCTGTCATCTACATGTCTGCAGCAGGCTTCTAACCAGTCTCCTCGTACCAGGCTTGCCCAGTTCTAATTCATCCTCCATCCTACAGCTGGAGTGATCCTTCAAAAACAATATCTGATTATATTCCTCCCTTGTTTAAAATCCTTCAGTGACTCTGTGTAGCCTCAGGATAAAGTCTAAACTTAGTACAGTAGACAAGGCCCTTCTTTGATAATAGCTAACATTTATCAAGTGCTTAAATATATGCCAGGAATTGTTCTAAGTGCTTTACACATGTCTCAACATATTTAATGCTCGCAACCCTCTGATGTAGGTCTTTTTATTATCCCAGTTTTACAGCGTAGGAAACTGAGGCACAGAAAGGCAAGTAAGTTGCCCAAGGTCACACAGCTGGGAAGCTGGGGAGCCAAGATTCTTGCCCAGGAGCTTGATGCCAGGGCCACACTCCTAACAACTGTGCTACCCTGCCCCACCCTTCCTGGGGCCTAGCTTCCCATTCATACAGCAGATGTTGACTGAGTATCCACGATGTGCCAGAAACTACTTGAGGCACTGGACGTATAGCAATAATCAAGACAAAGATCTGTTTACGTTCTAGTGAAGAAAATGAATAATAACCAAGATAAGTAGTAAAATACATACATTAATTAGTGATGAATGCTAGGAGAAAAATAAAGCAAGAAGAGGGATAAGAGGGAGTCGGAGAACAGAGATCTGTTCTTCTAGATGGAATGTCCAGGCGGACGTGAGTGAGGGTATCTGGGAGACCGCTCCTGCTGAGGAAACAGGCACACAAAGGCCTGAGGTAGGAAAGCGCCTGGCATGCTTGAAGAGCTGCATGGAGGTCAGTGTAGACGGAGGGAGGGGAAGGGTAAGAGGAAATGAGGTCAGAGGGGAGTCAGGCCACGCAGGGCCCAATAGGCCATTCATTGGAAGAGCTTTGTCATTCACTCCAAGTGAGGCGGGGAGCCACTGGAGGATTTGAGCTGCGGAGTGACGTGGTTTTAAAAAGATCACTCTGGCTGGTATGTTGAGAATAGATTGTATCAGAACGGTGGTGGGAGCTGAGAGAACAGTTAGTAACCCAGGTGAGGGGTGCGGGCAGCTTTGCCCACAAAGGTTGAGCAGCGGTGGCGAAAGTGGCCAGATTCTGGGTATATTTTGACAGCACAGCCAACAGCAGCTGCTGATAGGTTGGAAGGGGGTATGAAAGAAAGAGTAGGTGAAGATGACCCTAGGTTTGGGGCCTTAAGCCGCTGAAGGAACGGAGTTGGCATTCTCTGCGTGGCTCTGGGTGGGGGAGACTGAGAACAGCAGCTTTGGACAGGTAATATCAGGAGGTCAGTTTGGGTCACATTAAGTCCAAAATGCTTATTAAACTTCAAAATGGAGATGCTCTGTCACTCCGTCCTCCCCCTTAAACCCACGGTCCCGTGCATCTCCCATGTTCTGGTCCTACTGAACCACCAAGAGTTTCCCCCTCTGGCTCAGTGCTTTGCACCTGCCGTT
This sequence comes from Cabassous unicinctus, assembly GCA_029593785.1. NCBI lineage: Eukaryota > Metazoa > Chordata > Mammalia > Cingulata > Chlamyphoridae > Cabassous > Cabassous unicinctus. Next base: position 8,801 of record JAQZBX010065019.1, on the reverse strand, counting down.
CCCCCTGCCTGGACCCTGTTCCCCCCTCTCACGTCACCCTTCAGTTCCTAGAGCCGTCCCTGCGCCTCCACTGATGCCCTGATTTGTAAATGCCGATTTATATTCCTTACTTCCCTCCCAGACTGTCACATCTGTGTATCGTTCACCTTGATGTACCCTGCACCTAATACGAGGTTCAGCGTGTGCAGGGTGCCTGATCAGTGTTAGCTGGGTGGGCTGGGGGAGAGTGGGGGAGTGGCTGGAGAAATGGACAAATACACTCGCACAGTTATATCGCACTGTTTTGATGGGAATGATGGGAATTTCCCTGGAACATTGCCAGGTGAGATTCTCACCCCAGCCTGAAATGAAAGAAACAGCAGGTGTCAGGAAGTTTTCACATTGCTCCTGGCTTGTGAGATAGAACACCCTAGCATGGGTGCCCTTTCCCGCAGACCCTCCCTCACGTCCTACCCCAGCGCTGGCTCCTCGTCTTGCTTATCTCTGTCCTCGCTAAGCGTATATACCCTTTACCTCACTCATGCAGGTCTGTATGGGGAAATTTTAGTTATGAAGCTGGAAGAGTGTTTAATCTAATGACATGCTGCAAACCTGCTTTCCATGGGCCTCCGGGTCTGCCAAAAGGATCAAGCCTCATTATGTAGGAAGCTGCCTCAGCCAGGCATTACTAATTTGGGCATTACTAATTCGGATGCCTATTCAGGCAAATGAGCAAGGAATGCAAAGTGCCTTTGTCAGTGAATGCCAAGTGAGGGGAAGAGGAGGAGAGAAGGAAAGGAAAGGTGATAGGATGTTTGGGATCTGCTTCATTTCCAGAAAGGACAGTCACTGCTTCCGCGAAGCCGTGCTTGGCTCCGGGCGTGAGGAATGGGAAAGATTTATTTCCCTTTGCCAAAGCTCAGTGATTCAACTTGAGTATTTCAAATCGATACATTTCTTGCGCAGTTTCCAAGGGCTGCATTAGAAAAGCCATTTTTAAAAGTTATCGTTACGTGATGGCATCCTCTGATGAGACTGGCATGCCAGGGGATGAGTAGGGTCTTCGAAACAGATAAAACTCTAATGAGGGAGGCTGTTAGAAGCAGGATCGCAGAGCTAGAGCTGACAGTGAGGCCACGGCACCTGCAGTGCCTCTGGCATTCCGCACCTCAATGGTTTGTGGGGCTCTTTCTGAGGTGAGCAGCTGACTCGCTCCTCCTCGGGCTTCCACGGGAAATCTGTGATGACAACACGGCTCCACGTTTCTTTAGAGCTGCCGTGTGTCACATATCGTGAGAAAAGCTGGCTCGGGGAGGTCCTCCTCACCATTATTCAGAATTACTGAGGTGCTGACCTCTAGGCTGAGTCCCTCCAATTTTGGTGAATTTAGTCTTGACTTTTTGTGGGGGGAGGTGTAGAAAGACAGCAAAAGGTTGTGTGTCTTTGTTGTTGACGTCATCTCCATAGAAACTTCTTCCCTTTGGAACTTTTATCTTCACTAAAATCGTTCCTTAGTGCTTTAAATCACAGAAGCCACATATTCCTTCCCTTGACATCCAATTTCCATCGAGTTCAAAGGCATTTTACTGCACGTATTCCCTCTGGGTGGGGTCTCTGTGCTTCCTGAGTGCAGCGGTTCCTGTAGTTTGCACTGTAGCCCCCTTTGGTGTGGCCTGAAGCCAGCAGCAGTTCACCGAGAGACGCTCTTTGGTTATGAGACACCAGAGAGATGCTGTCCTTTCAGGCATGAGGTAGTCTGGGATGGAGTCTGTGAAGACAGCATGGGCAGCAACATACTTTCTCATCTCTCAGAACCCCACATAAAAGCACAGCAACTCAACAGCAAAACCAAAACCGACGGGCAATATTTACAGCAAAACTGGGTGACAAGATAGCCCCAAGATGCAGGGGTGCTTTTAATGGACCCAAGAAGAGGAAAAGCCCCCGAATAGTCAGAAAGGTATTCACTGGAAAGCATAGAGGATCAATTTGAGAAGGGTGGCTCAAAGGGGAGTTGTTTTGCTCTTTTCGAGAGGAAGTGAGAGCCACTGGTTTGTGGTGTGGTCTGAAGGGGCTGGAGCACTGGAACTGACCCAACAGGTCCTCTTTCCAGAAAGGCCCTACTCGGGGGAGAAACTGCTAGGAGCGGAATCAAACTGAACAGGATAGGAACAGCAGAGACTGAGGAAGAAGGTTCAAACAGAAATGGGAGACGGGGACAGAACCAGGTAATTTCAGAAAACAAGCTGCCATCTATTTGAAAACTACTTGAAAACTTCAGAAGAGGGAGCTTGGTGACATTAGAACCACACTATTTTCTAAAAGCTCAGGGAAACTAATTTCCAATGAAAATGAGCAATAGGAAAATAGGTCAAATTCCATACAGAATTTTTATAAGAAAATAAGGATCAGAATAACACCCCTAAAGAAAGCACACCATAATTGCTTCAGAACAATTAAAAACTGTTGCCAAACAAACAAGCAAATGAACACCAAACAAAAAAACTGTTACCTATTTCTAAACAAGCTCAAGGACATTAAGAAAATTATATAAAACTTGAAAAAAAAACCCAACATATATCAGAATTGGAAAAATTTAGAAATGACAACTCTAGAAAGAATGAGAAGTTAAGGGCTATCTTAGAAATGAGGAATTAACTAGTAAGAATACAAGATGAATATATGCAAAAGATGAGAAAAAGAAGGTGAAAAAGAAATTTTTAAAAAATAACAAAAACTCAAGAAAAAGTGACAAATATTAAAGAAATTTTATGATGCGCAAAATAGGAGTCAGTGAAGAAAACCAAAGCAAGGAAACAGAATAAATACTAAAAATTATAATTCAAGAAAACTCTTAAAACTACAAATTGAAACAGCACACAGTGTCCCTGGAAATATCAACCCTAAGCTACCAACATCAAGATATATTCTAGTAAAATTACCAAACTTTAAAGAAAAAAGAAAATCCTTTGAGTGTCTAGGCAAAAACAGTAAGCAATTTAAACAAAGGAAATTAGATTATCAACAACCTTTTGTACAACCAGAAGTAAATGGAGTAACATATTTAAATTGCTCAAGGAAAGAAAATGTGAGTCAAGGATTTTATATCCAGCAAAACTGACTTTTAATTTTAAAGGGCACAAACTGTTATCAACAATGACTCAGAGAATATGAGCACTTTCTGAGGAATCTACCAAAGCAGGGGTTCTTAATAAAGGGTCTATAAACTTGAATTGAAATTCAAAAAAACATTATTCTTGTGGGGACACATTGGTACGGGTGTGATATATTTATTAAATAATACACAGTATAGTGTGGACTTAGTAAGTAGTAAGGGGTCCGTGGTTTTCACCTAAGGGGTCCATGGAACAAAAAAGGTTAAGAATCCCTGTACTAGAGAGTGAACTTCAGATAACTAAAATGACTAAAGAGACATCAACATAAGAACAGGAGTGATCATTAAATATATAAGATATAGTTACTTATAGATCTAAGACTGAATGAAAGATTAAATAGACTATAGTGTGTAATGTCTATTTGCTCAGACAATATATATGTATATGTCCATATATAATATATATGTATATGAGATATATTAAAACATATGTACTTACATATATATTGTTAATGTATATTTGTTTTTTTTCATATATATGTTCAATGTTTATGTTCAAAGGTCAACTAGAAAAAATTGGGAAGAACATATGCAAAAAAATTTTACTCCTTTTAGTAATTATATTGAGGAGGAGTAGTAGTACTGTTATTGTGAGACTGTTATAGGTCTATGTGGGTAAGGAATGAGTAATGATGGGATATTATGGGACCTTCTGATTCTATTATCCACTGTGTCCTTAAGAATCAGGATTCTTGGTATGGAAGAAAGGAGATACAAGTGTAATATATGAGAGATTGACTATAAAACCTGAGCTCCTAAGAGGTATTTTATCTTCAAAAAGAAACCTGTTTGTCTATCTATAGACAGACAAGTGTTCAAAAAGATTATGAATATATATGAGTATGTATGTTTGGGTGTTCACACAGACACACGTACATACATATTTTCTTGCTCTGTCCACTGAAGAAGCCTAAAAGAAAAAAAGATTAATCCAATAGCAGTGAACATTCCTAGGACCCAAATTGTGGTGACCCACTAGGTCTGGAACAAGAAAAGTAAAAGATGAAACTGAAACTGGGACATCTTGTCATACCAGATGGGAAGGAAGTTAGCAACTTGAAGAGGCTCCTGCTAGCCAAAGACAGGACAATTTGAGCTTCACAAAGGATAATATACCACTGCATACCCACTAGGATGATGGTTATTTTTAGAACAGAATATAACAATGGTTGCGAGGATTTGGAGAAATTGGAACCCTCATGCCTTGCTGTTGTGAACATAAAATAGTGCAGCCACTGTGGAAAACAGTTTGGTGGTTCCTCAAAATGTAAACATAGCGTTAGCATACTAGGTAAATACTAAAAGAACTGAGAGCAGGAACTCAACACACACATGTACATGAATGCTCACAGCAGCTCTGTTCACACTAGCCAAAAGGTAGAAGCAATCCAAGTGTCCATCGACACCTGACTGGATTAACAAAACGCGGTATATATACACAAGAGAATATTACTCAACCATAAAAAGGAATAAAGTTCTGATACATACTACAACATGGATGAACCTTGCAAACATTATGCGAAGTAAAAGACACAAAAGGACAAACATGGTATGGTTTCATTTATATGAAATATCTAGAATAAACAATTTCATAGAGACAAAGTAGATTACCGGCTAGCAGGGACTGGAGGGGGCGGCACTGAGGAGTTGCTGCTGGAGGGGTGCAGAGTTTCTGTTTTGGGGAATGAAAAGGTTTGATAATGGATGGTATTGATGGTAGCATAACATTATAAATGTAATTAATGCCTCTGTATTGTACACTTAAAAAGAGCTAAAATGGAAAATTTTATGTTATATGTATGTAACCACAGTTTAAAAGAGGATAATAATTGCAGGTGATTGAAGCTCATCAGATCGGCTTAAATCTATTTATTCATAGTGGTAATAAACAACAGTTGTTCACCTTCAGATGATGATAGGAAACCAATTCATTTTCTTGAAAAGCAGCAAGTAAAGGGGAAGGATTGAGTGATTATCCTGCCCTTCCTACTTGAATGTGCCCCTGGCTAATCAAATAGTGATGAGGAGGAGCGTCCCTTTATAAAATAATTTCAGCTAATAAAATAAATGATAGAAGTTGATCATTTTGCCACCCTCGGTTAAGCGTGAATTAATGGCTCTAGTTATGGAGAATCAGCAGCTGCTAGCATCCCAAAACGAGAGAGAACCAGGCATTATGTGCCTCCTGGTGAAAGAGCACAGCATCACATCGAGTTTTCCCAAGTGAAAAATATGAGTCTGGCCAAACCTCTGCATCCAGCTGACAATTTGCAGGAAATACAGACGAGCATGTTGAGCTGCACCAAGAGCATGCAGTCGGCAAATCGAGGCTGTGGGAAATTCTACAGGTCAGATGCCCGGGTTCTTAAACAAATGACTTTAAGGAAAAGAAGGGGGTGGAGGGATATAAAAACACCTTCAAGTCTCTTTAAAAGACAAAACGGATTTTTCTGAACGAGGCAACACTAAACTGGAGTGTCTAAGAATGCACACATGGGTGATGAAACTATAAAGTAACGCAGGGAAGTGATTGCTATGAAAGTTGGAATAGCGTTCACTTTGGGAGTAAGATGGACAGGTGTGTGGAGGGGCTTCGGGGGCCTCTGGCAGAGTTCTGTGTCAGTCTGGGCAGTGGTTTAAAGGGCAGTCACCGTATAACTCATTAACTACACATTTTGTGGGGTACTGAGCACTTTCTGTGTGTGAGGTATTGAGCAAAGTCTGTATACAGATTATTTTATTTCATTTCTACCATAGCCCTGTTCTTAGCCCCGTTTTACTGATGGAGAAACAAAGTCAGAGAGTGAAATTGCCTAAGGCCACCATATCAGTTTCCTAAGGCTACCATAACAGATGGTCACAAACTTGGTGCCTTAAACAATGGACGTTTATTCTCTCAAAGTTCTGGAGACCAGAAGTCCAAAATCAAGGCGTCGGCAGGGCCACGCCCCCTCACTCTAGGGCCGAATCCTTCCTTGCTTCCTTCAGCTCCTTCAGCTCCAGGCATTCCTTGGATTGTGCCTGTATTCACTGGCCACCTCCCCTGCATCACCACCTCCTCTGTGTGTTTCTAGTAAGGATTCTGTTGGTGGGTTTAGTGCCCACCAGGATAATCCATATGATCTCATCTGAGAGCCTAAACTTAATTACTTAAAAGACTCTGTTCCCAAATAAAGTCACATTCACAGGTTCTAGGGGTGAGGGCGCGGACATACCTTTTTTTCTTTAAGCATCGATTATTTTTATTAGAGAAATTGCAGGTTTATAGAAAAATAATGCAGAAAATACCGAGTTTTCATATACCACCCCTCCTACACGCAGTTTTCCCTATTAACATTTTGCATTAGTGCAAATGTAACGTTTAGTTACAATAGATCAAATAATATTACTATAATAATACTATGAACTGTAGTCCATAGTTTACATTAGAGTTCACTGATTGTGTTGTACAGTCCTATGGTTTTCTAAATTTTTATTCTGGTAACATACATACAACCTAAAATTTCCCCTTTTAACCACATTTAAATGTTTAATTCAGTGGTGTCAGTTACATTTGCAATATTTTGCTACCATCCCTACCATCTATTGCCAACACGTTTCCATCACCCCAAACAGAAAGTACTAATTAAGCATTAATTCCCCATTCTTTACCCCTACCCTGGCTTCTCGTAACATGCACTATAGTTCGTGAAACTATGAATTTATTCTAATTTTTTCACATCAGCGAGATCATACAATATTTGTCATTTTGTGTCTAGCTTATTTTACTCAACATAATGTTTTCAGGGTTCACCCATGTTGTCACATGTGTCAGGACTTCATTTTTACAACTAAATAATATTCCAATGTATGCATATACCACATTTTGTTTATCCATTCATCTGTCAGTGAACACTTGGGTTGCTTCCATCTTTTGGCAATTGTGAATAATGCTGCTATGAACATTGGTGTGTAAATGTCATTCGAGTCCATGCTTTCAATTCTTTGGGGTATACACCTAGTAGTGGGATTGCCAGGTCATATGGTAATTCTATACTTAACTTTCTGAGGAACTGCCAAACTGTTTTCCACTAATAATTGCACTATTTTACATTCCCACTAACAATAAATGACTGTCCCTATTTCTCCACATCCTCTCCAATACTTGTTATTTTCCATTTTTTCAATAGTAGCCATTTTCCTGGGTGGGAAGTGGTATCTCACTGTGGTTTTGATCTGCATTTCCCTAAAGATAGTGATGTTGAGCACCTTTTCGTGTACTTATTGGCCTTTTGTACATCTTCTTTGAAGAAATGCCTTTCATGTCTTTTGCCTGTTGTTTAATAGGGTTGTTTGTCTTTTCATTGTTCAATTGTAGGATTTCTTTATATAGTCTGGATATAAAGCCCTTATTGGATCTGTGGTTTCCCAATATTTTCTTCTATTCTGTATGTTATCTTTGTACTTTGTGATAAATTCCTTTGAAGCACAAAAATTTTAAATTTTGCTGAAGTTCCACTTATCTAGTTTTACTTTTGCTGTTTCCAACCCATGAACTCGGAATGTACTTCCATTGATTTAGGTCTTCTTTGATTTCTTTTAGCAGTATTTTGTGGTTTTCTGCATACAGGTCCTTATATCCTTGGTTAAATTCATTTTCAGGATTATCTATGTATATAATCATGTCATCTGCATACAGGGAAAGTTTTACTTCTTCCTTTCCATTTTGGATGCTTTTTCATTTTCTTGCCTAATAGCTCTGGCTCAAACTTTCAGTATAATGTTGTACAACAGTGATAACAGCAGGCATCCTTGTCTTTTTCCAGATCTTTGAGGGAAAGGTTTGTCTTTCACCACTGAGTATGATATTGGCTGTAGGTTGTTCAAACATGCTTTTTAAGATATTGAGGAAGTTATCTTCTATTCCTAGTTTTCTAAGTATTTTTCTCAAGAGAGGGTGCTGGATTTTTTTTTCATGTACATTAGAGAAAAATTTATATTCTTCTGCCATTGGGTGAAGTGTTCTATATATGTCTTTTAGGTCTAGTTGGTTAGTAGTATAATTCAAGTCTATTTATGTATGGATCTTCTGTCTAGATAGTCTATCCATTATTAAAAATGATGTATCGAAGTCTTCTACTATTAAGGTAGAACTGTCTATGTCTCCCTACAATCTGTTGATATTTCATCCCTATACTTTGAGGCTCTGCCATTAGGTGCATATGTATTTATAATTATTGTAGCTTCTTGTTGAATTGACCCATTTATCAGATATGACAGCCTTCTTTGTACCTTTTAACAATTTTTTAACTTAAAGTCAATTTTGTCTAATTTTAATGTAGTCACCTTCATGTTCTTTTGATTACTATTAGGGATTTTTTTCCCTATCCTTTCCCTTTCAACCTACTTGAGTCTTTGAATTTAAGGTGAGTATCTTATAAACATTGCATAGTTGGGTCATGATTTTTTGTATCCATTCTTCCAATCTCTGCCTTTTGACTGGACAGTTTAATCCATTTACATTTAAAGTAACTACTGATAATGCAAGACTTTCTTCTGCCATTTTGTTATTTGGTCTTTGTAAGTCTTATGCCTTTTTTGGCCCCCAATTCTTCTGTTAATGCCTGCTTTCATATTTATTTGATATTTTGTACTATACCTTTTTTTT
>JAQZBX010065018.1:0-16385 GCA_029593785.1 Cabassous unicinctus | reverse complement strand
TATATGGCTCCTTCTGCTACTCCTACTCTTCTCACTCTCCTAAGTACTTAACCTACTAAAAGTTTGTTACCTTTTTAGACGTCATTGCATACCTGTGTATATATATAGAGGTAAAGCTAGAGAGAGATATATAACTTTGGCAAGCTAGTTAACATTTCCATGTCTCAGTTTCCTTATCTAAAGTACCATTAGTGGTATCTTCTTCACAGGGCTCTTATTAGAATCGAGTTACTATTTGTAAAGCTCTTCAACCAGTGTCTCTTAGACAGTAAGCACTGTATGACTGTGGTTATCAAGCAAACATGTACATACATTTTACTCTATTATAGATATAGGTTTACAACTTGTAGTTTTTCACTGACTGTTCTGCCAGTTCTTTATATGCCAGTAAATGTAAATATTTCATATTTTTATAATAATTGCATATTACCATGTGGATGACTGTAATTTATTTTAGGATACTCTTTTGATGGGAAATTTGGTCATTGAGGATTAGTATTTCTTAAAATACCACATGAAATAATGGAATAAATACAGGTAGTTGCACAAATAGAGAAACATTTTTTGTAGGATAAAAAAAGTTGAATTGTTGACTTAAGTGGTATGCAGATTTTCAGATCTGAGAGATATTTATTGTCAAATGTCTCTTCAAAGGCTGCACCCAATTATAGCCTCAGCAGCAGTGTATGAGAAGATCTATTTCTCCCCACAGTACCAAATGCTGGATGTTAGAATTTTAAAAACTATAATAATGTGAGGTGATGGGAGATGAATGATAACTTACTTTTATTTTAATTTCAGACAGGATTCTATCACAGAAAGGTTATGGGAAAGCCTTTGCTTTGGCCAGTATGGAAAGGCCAATATCTGACTTGTAAATTGCCATGAGGTAAAATATGAGATTGCATATATAAAGATCCCAATGACAGCATCTGACACCTAGTAGGCATTAGTTCATTTTATGTCCTTTCATTCATGCCAAACCTTATTCCCAACATTTGGTTTCAAATGTTGTCACCTCTGAGTTTGCTGTAAATATGAATAGGCTACAAAATTTCATTCGGGTACCTGAGTAAAAACTTCCATGTTCAACAATGTTCCTAGAATTAGCATTTATTAATATTTTGGAGGCCACCAAATCCATTCATTTCAGTGTTTAGTCTTCCTGACTAATTATAATACTAAATGAATTGCTTCTTGATGATGGATAGATTCATAGTTAGATAATAAATGATAGCTAGCTAGCTAGCTAGATGATAGTTAGCTGACTAGATAGTGTGTTCATAAAAAAAAGGTGAGAGGTCTTTAGAAAGGATCACTCTGTCTCAATGGTCTCGAAAATGCTCATTTGAACAAAGTATTCTGAGGTTTGTCATCTCTGAAGTTTTACTTCAAATAAACACATGCATAAAATATGTGTATGTTTTATACCCTAGTGATTTCAATGATCATATTCAAATACTCATTTTTCTTAGCTTTGGGCCATAGCAATTGAGAGGAACTTAGACTAGACTACTGAAGTCACTGATTCCCAAGCTCTTCATGCATCCTGAGACTCTCAATTGACTTCCACACTTCTCACCATGCAGATATCTCCACCGGGTGTCCCACAGGCAGGACAAACTCATTATCTGTGATATCTTCCTATCTCTAGCTTCCCTAACTCCCTGTTTAATAGAAGCACCATAAAATCAATTTCATGATAAAAAATATCAGGCTGATTTTTTTTACTGTTCTATCCTTCAGTTCTCATATCCAATGAGTCACTGAGACCCAATTCTACACTAGATCTTAGCCAAAAGGCCAAGAAGCTACTCACGGAGACCCAATTCTAATTTATCTAAGTTTCTATGAGCTTAAGACCTTAATTAAGATACTCTCACTGTGTTCATTTATGTTCCTGTAAAGCCAATCTCCTGGCTGGTTTCTCAAGTGAAAGTTGTTCTATCTTCATTAAAAAATAATAATAAAATATCAGAAAACCTTAGATCTAAACCTGTGTAGGCTCCCATTAAAAACAGAGCCAGATAAAAACTCTGTAGCCTATGTGATTTGTTACAGCATGGTCAATACGATGATTCCTATTTGTGTTTGCCACTTTCTTCTATCTTTTATCCCAAGCTTGGAAATCCCTGTATTTCTCTAATTGGCCAACCTGTTGTTCAATATAAAGGCAGTGGTCACCAGAGGTTCTGAGGGGAGGGAATGGTAAGAAGATGTGTAATAGGGGTATTTTTTAGGACAGTGGAATTGTCCTGCATGACATTGCAATGACAGATACCAGCCATTATAAATTTTGTCAAAACCTGTAAAATTTTGTGGTGCAAAGTGTAAAACATGTAAACTATAGACCATCGTTAATAAAAATGCTTCAATATGTGTTCATCAATTGTAACAAATGTACCACACTAATGACAGATGTTTTAAATGGGGAAAAGTGTGGGAGGGAGAGGGGTATAGGATATATGGGAATCCCCTATATTTTTGATGTATCATTTATGTAATCTAAAGCTTCTTTAAAAATAAAATTTAAAAACCCCAACTCTAATAGTCATATGTCTGTACCTTCCTCATCATGGCCCCTCCCCTTAACTTTTGCATATCACATTCTAAATATTTCTTTATATTTCTCTTTTCCTTTTAGCTCATACATACATCATGGGAAAGGATGATGCCCTTCCCTCTTTGTTATCTTGATAATGCTTATGATAGGGAAATGACTGTATGAATGACATTGAGTATAACATGTAACACTTTCCTTTAATTTTGAATTTATAAACTAATGGAATGTCAAAATGGAAACTTCAGGGATAGCTTTAATAAATAGATGCCATATTCCAGAATGAGGTGCAAGATCTTGTGTCTGGGTTTCAAAAAGAGGAAGAAAAACCCAATTCCCTGACTTGTCACTCCTCAAGAATATGATGATATAAAAGGTTTGGAATAAACCAGAATTGAAGCAAGACTTTTCTCTCATGAGATTAGAGGTGCCATGAGGAATGAAGAGGCATTTGGCTGCAAGTCAAAGAAATGATGGTTTAAGAGAATCACTAGGAAAGCTTGATATGTGTCTTTTGTATTTGGGGAAAGACAGTGAACCAATGTGTGGCTCCCATCTGAAAGATCCTAAGTGGGAGGTAGCTACAAGGAGAGCTGAGGGAAAAGGAAGTTGCCCCTTTGGGCAGAGAGTATGTGATTACTACCCCATAGACCAGGCTAGGACTGTGAATAAGAGAGCAAATGGGTACTAGTTTAAATCCTGTCAAAGAGTGTCATTTCAATGGGCAAGGAAATCTTTGTCAAAGAAGGTGGAATACCCTGCTTCCTAGGTAACTAAGAAGGAAATATAAGTGAGCATCAGTGATTAAACTAGTGTCTCTCAGTTCCAAACTCATGCTTCTATATTCTGCTCTGTGACCTTGGAGTTGGGACACCACAAACCATATTTCTCCTTTGCCAGTGGCTCTCTGATAGGTCCTGCCAATGGGGCTCCTAGAGGGAGACTGGAAGGCTAGAGGACAGAGAAGGAACTTAACATTTCTCTTTGCAGACTGTTCGTGTCTGCAGTGGCAGATTGTTGAGCACCACTTGATTTCAGTTCCCAGTTTTTTCTGTTTTCCTGGAACCAGCCTCACCATTCTCCCTCAGGGATACCAGAACCAGCTAGCTCGCACTCCCTTTGAGTCTCAGCTCCTTGGAGTCTCTCCTTCAAGCACTTGAACTTGAAGTTGCTCCAACTGGACAGCACTCCCTTATTATAGGGCTGAGATCCAGCTCCCTGAGGTTCTTCCTCTAGGCTTTTGTGTTCTAAAATCCCCAGGTTCATTCCTTTAAATCCTGTAGATTTAGGACAGGTAACTTCTTCCTAAATAAACTGTCTCTCAATTACCTCGGTTTCCTTTTTTTTGCCTTTAAGTCCCCTCACACTTGTTTAGCTCTTCCCCTATCTTCCATTCTCTCTGTTAAAATAACCAGTGTATTTTCTGCTTTCCTGTGTGGACTCTGATTGATAAAAATGGAGCTATGTTTCCCACATCAAGAGAATAGCACACATAGATCCTCTGAGATAAGGAGAGATTATGAAGACCCCACGAAAACACAGTAAGAAAGAACCAGCTTTACAGACATGCTGTGCCCAGACTGTGTGGATGCCAGTTTATGGCAGAAGTTATCTGGTAAGCACTGTCCTGCTAGCCACAAGCTCAATCCCATTTCTAGGTTTGATTGCTATGGGGGATTGGACAAAGCTAGTATTTAACTGCTATACTATTTTTGTGATACCAAGCAAACTGATTTTTCTAACTTAAAAGTGGTAAAAAAAAAAAATGTCATGAAGCCTCCATTAAATTTCATCTAGGAAGTAAAAGAACAACTGGCCCACCAGAGAGCTTTAAAGGGAGCTTACGAGACAAAAAATAGCATGCTTCATTATTACAGTCTAGAAGTAAAAACAGACAGGTCAATGGCAAGGTAAGCATGTGAATTTTTTTAGCAGTCCTTAGGGGCTAGCCTAAAGCCCTCTAAGCCATGGCTGTTAGGGGCTCTTTTAAGGACACCTGCTTACCTTGGTGAGCAAACCTTACTGCACTGCCACATTTATCATTGACCTGTGTGTGCACAATTCTGGACTGGAGACTCCCTAACAGTAATCATGGTGTTAGGCTCACCATTTTATTTCCAGCAGGGAACACAAGGTCTGAGATGTGCTTGCTTCTCAAGATACACTGATTAAGTGATAAGAGTCATACTAGAGGTTTGTAAAATGTCCTGTGAAAGATACAGAAGAAGCACTGACTAATCCTATGAAGAGGCCCTGGGGAATCAGGAAAGTATCAGAGAAGGTGACGCCAAGCTTGCTTTTGTGAGCTGTCCTGGGAACAGGGTACCTAAGGAAGGAGAGGAAGACACGCACGCTGAGCTGCTAAGAGGCAGGTGGGGAAGAGCCTGTCCTGCTGGCAGGGACCAGCAAGCCGCCTACTGTGCTGTGCAGCTAGTGGTCCAGGAGGAGCAGTGAGATCTGAGAAGAGAGAGACTTGGGGAGAGGACCCCAGCATCGGTGGCTCATCATGCAGTCTGGAGGATTTGTACTTTATTCTGCAAGAGAGGGGGTGGGATGGATTAAAATACCCTGGCAGCATATTTTAATTTATCTTTTGGTTAATTTCACTCATCAAACTGGGGGAAAAATGAGTCGTGTTACAACACCCTGGGGACCCAGCTTGCTGTCTGGGGCCAGGGTGGGGTGGGGACAGAGAGATTGATAGGAGCCTTTCATGGTTCAGAAATCCCACCTGGCCCTGCTTTCTCTGCCCTCTCTCCAGAACTGTTTTCTTCTCCCCTGCTCTCTGAAACCCTTAATGATTTCTCAGAGTAAACTCATCAGCCCATGGTTTCCTCAACCCTCAGAGGGTTTAATTTCCTCTGACATGGGCTCTATCTCATCTCCCCTCCCCCGGGAGCCCTGGGATTTTTACGTTTCAAATACTTGACAGCTGGGTGAACTTCTGCTTCCTCCCAAAGAAGGACTTTTTATATTTCACAATGCCATGCCAGTGGTGCCAGGGCTATTTTCTCTCCAGCTGTGAGAGGGGCTTTTGAAAATGACTCAGAGAAGCTGCTGTCTAGCTGCCACTCCTCGCCTCTCTCAAGGGCTCTGCATTTTAAGCAGTAGTCATGCTCATGCCTCGAGAAGGGCTCATTTGTGGGGCTGACACAGATGTCCTCCCATCCCCCACCCAGCAGTCCAAGCCACAGAGGCCTTCCATTGGGGCAGGTGAGTCAGGGTCTTACCACAGGTGTGGACTTCAAGGCTGGGTTTGAAAGGAAGCGTCCCGAGTTGTCCCAGTTCGTCCTTGGCCCTTCTCCAGGTGCTCAGGCGCAAGGTCCGTCATGGTGTTCTCATGTGCTCAAACCTACAGCTACTCTCTGATTCCAAGGAAAATGGCCATCTGACACTGTGCTTAAAGCCAGAATTCTGTTCACGCTAGGGAAATGCACTGGATTTGGAAGGGGGGGCAAAAGAACCTGCACAAATCTGGCTGGGTGTCCTGATTGTGCCTGCAGTTGAATGACTTTCTGGAGTAACCTCGCTTCTGAAACCTCACTTCCCCTGTGCTTTCCCACTTCACTCCTTTTGCACACACTGTTGCCTGTTTTTGAAAAATTTCTGTCATATCATGTGCATCACTGCCTTTTGAAATCCTCTCCCTTTTTCAAGTTATACTTTAGTTATTCAAACATCTTCTGACTTCCTGTGGATAGATAGCATGACATTTTGCTTCTCATGGTTGAGAAGAGCAACAATTCATAATGAGAGAAATAGAACAACGGGTGGCCTCTTTTCAAGCTGAATTCCCTGTTCCCACTTATAAAACCCTCCTATATTCTAGGTGGCCTCTTTTCAGAAATTTTCCCTGTTCTCACTTATCTAATCCTCCCACATTCTTGTTCAGGTTACTTCCCTTCCCCCCAAAAAAAAGCCCACAGTCAGTAAAGGGGATGAACTCAGACTAAGAATTTATGCTTACACTTTTCGCTTTAGGGTTGGGTTAGTTTTCACACCTAAGATTGTAAGCCCACAACTCCCAGCCAATGGGAGATGGGTAAGGTTGGGGAGGGAGGGAAATGGGACATTGCATCAAGGAAACTATATAACCTTTGTTCTTACACTGATCACGTGCACTTGCCCACTTCCATTGGCCTGGGTATGTGCCCTTTCTCATGAGAAAGAAATAAATTACTGTTGCCTCTAGTCCAAGTCTCTGTCTTCAGAACTTTTATTTTAAGTAAGTGGCCACTGTCCCACTCAATAATGATTGAGTTTCCATTAAATGCCAGGTGATGTGCTAAAGCCTCTTCCATGTATTGGTCTCATTTAGTCCCCTTGATGTTGATATTGTTGCAGTTGTCCTTTTATACACAGGGGAACTAAGGCACAGAAGCTTGTAGAAGGTGTCATAGGGCCACAGAACCAAGCTTACTGGTCCCAGGCAGTCATGCTCCTCTCCACCACAGCACCTTCTGTATTTGGCATTCCTTAGACTAGCATGTTCTTGAGGATTGCACCACTGTACCATTCATCTTTGTGTACCTGCATTCTTTGTGTACCTGCATTAATCTTTGCACACCTGAATTCATCTTTGAGTACCTGCATTCATCTTTGTGTACCTGCATTCATCTTTGTGCACTTGCATTCATCTTTGTGCACTTGCATTCATATTTGCATATCTGCATTAATCTGCGCACCTTCATTCATCTTTGCATACCTGCATTCATCTTGTGCACCTGCATTCATCTTTGTGCACCTATACTCATCTTAGCACACCACAGCACCCAGCCTTGCAGTCCAGAAGGGCAAAGGGAGATATTTAGGAGGTAACAGAACATTACTGTGCATCTACTTTAGGAAATATATTGGGAGCTTTACATCAAATTCTGATTTAACCCATTCAGTAACCTCACAAGGACTGCATTAACAGCTTCATTTTTTTTTTATGGTGAATGGATTTTGGTTGTACCAAACCAGTAGGAAGGAAAATGTATTAAAGCTCCTATTTCTTAATGCAGACTACTTCTGTTGAGCTATGTCATGGGCTGGTCTCAGAATGAATTTCTTTAAGGGATGATGGATTCTACTAAATGGTCTCCTTTCTCTTCTTGTTCCTTCTCATCTAGTTGAATGAATTCACAGGGTGGAAATCACAGGGAACTTCCTTTTATTTTGACACTACTTTAATGTTTATGAAACTTATTTATTCTGCACAACTCAGTGGGACAATTATTGTTATCCACAATTTACAAATGAGAAACTAAGACAAAAAGAGTTAACATGCCTGTGAGTTAAAAGCAGAGAAGGAGCACAAACTCATTTTTTCCTACAATGAAGATCTCAAACTCATAGTCCTAAGTTGGCCTAGGGGCAGGTTTTGTTTCAAACCGCATGATGTCTTCTTTAATAAATTTGAATTAAGAGAATAAAATAAAAACTAGGCTATTTTACACATTAAAAATCCAAGTTTCCAATCTCTCTGGACAAAAGCCTCACACTTGTAAACAACAAAACATGTATATAAATGTACATTGCTGCATTTCTCTTTTGTGATACACAGTAAAGGAAACAATCTGAATATCTATCAACAAGAGAAAGGATAAATATATTGCGGCAGAATCATTAAATGTTACAGAATATAGCAATTAACACAACACAAACAATGAACCCTACTGAAAACTATGGAGTGTAGTTAATAGTACAATTATAATAAAATTCTTTAACAATTGTAACAATGGTACCAGACTTTGCAGGGTGTTAATAATAAATGGGGTCTGTGGAAACTCTGTATTTTCAGCATGATTTTTCTGTAAATCTTCAACTTCTCTACTAAAAAGTGTACATGAGAAAACCCTTCACCTATAGAATAAGATAATAACAACTCAAAAAGTGAATGGACTTGAGTTGCATCTAGTACTATGGATAAATCTTGAAATCATAGTGTTGAGCAATATTAAATAGTACATATAATATGGTACTGTTTATCTGAAGTTTAAAATCACTCAGAACAAGACCAATACCATATGTTGCCTACAGACATGCCATGTGTAATAATAGTATGAAACACATGTGGGGATGCCATGCATTCTGCAGTGAGGGCTAGGGAATAAGTGTTCACATCACTATTTACAATATTCCCTAACACCATTGTGAATATTTGAAATATTTCATATGAAAAAGATGCTTTCCCATCTTGCTGTTTTTAAAGCACTTAAAATATTAATAATATTAGCTCCTTTATGTGTTGTTTGTATGCATGGTTTATAAAACATGGAGGAGACTTTCATTCATTCACTGGTACATAGCAAAAGAATATGTAGTAGTAGTAGCAGTAGTAGTAGTAATGATTATAATAATGATACACCATTTATTTAGCCTACAATGAGACTAGCACTGCACTAACTCAGCCCTTCTAATGCATTATTCTTTATAATCCTCACAATGATCTTAGAATAAAGAGGTGATTACTCTTATTTTGCAGATGTCTCACAGCTGATAAGTGTCAGAGCCAGAATAGAGCCATCACTGTCTGCCTCCCAAGAAAATATTCTCACCTGCAAATCCTTCTTGCTGCACAATGTGAAACTCAAGGCATGTGCTTATGCATTGGCTATTAAAAGGAAGTGAACCAGGACTGAGGGTGATTGGCGATACCAGTAGTAGAAGCAGCACTTCACTTGGCTGAGATTAGTTTTGCCCCTCTCCTGTATGACGTGTTGAATCATAGAGTAGCCATATAAATATCATCTTTGTCTTCTTTCTAATGAAGTGCCCCAAGTTCCCAAGGTGACCAGCACATCCTTGCTCTGAATTCTTTTCATGCTGCATTTATAACACAGGATGTCACAATGTCACATACTTCCATTTCGGGGGAAATTAATTTAATTAAACTAATCTGAACTTAAAATCACAGATGGGAGTGACCTCAGAGAACTTTATTTCAACCCTCTCATTCTACAAATTTAACGGAAAAAGCCAAAGAAGTCAAGTGGCTTCCTTATTACATGCAGTTTCTTTAAAAACTGGAATTCAGTGGTTCGCAATTCTGGTTGCACAGTAGAATCACCTGGAAAACATTAAAATTTCTGGGGCCCTGGCCACACATCCAAATACTCTGATTTAATTGGTATGGTGTGGGACTTGGCATTGACATTTTCTTAATTTTCCCAGATGGTTCTAATGTGAAATCATGGCTGAGAACTGCAGCATTTATGCTTTCTTCCACTGGTGTGCTCTCATGTGCAGATCTGTGATCTTGGTGGCCCCAGTGATTTGGGCCATGCTTCTCATTTTGCCAATAGTGAAGGGATGGGTGAAGGGGCAAATTGAGTAGTGTTTTCTTTTCAAGAATATTTCCTAATATTTCCAGGGGATTGTATTATATAATTTCTTCATCAAAAGGTCTTCTGCTATGTTATTTTTCCTTCAGTGCATTTTTTTTTTTAAGAATCAAGAAAATGATAAAGCATGGTTCGTAGCAGCTACAAATGGAATGTGTTTGGGAGTAATGGCTGTTCAGAAAATTAAGGGTTGGATTTATTACTCTTTCAGAAATCTGTAGATGCCTAAATCTTATTACTATAATGCCAATTTTATTTAAAATGAGGTCATCAAACTTTTTCTATAGAGGGCACAATAGTAAATATTTTAGGCCAAAGGGTCTCCGTTGCAACTAATCAATTTTAACATTGTGTCACGAAAGTATCCATAGGCAGACTGGTAACAAATGGTTATGTTCCAATACAACCTTATTCACAAAAACAAGAGGTGGGCCCAATTTGGCCTATGGGCTGTAATTTGCTAATCACTAAAGTATCAGACTGAAGTAGATGTTTGATGATGACCCAACACTTACCAAAGCCAAAATTAATTAAAATTTGTCTCTGATTCTGAGAAGGGTTTTGAAATTTTAAAAAATCCTCAAGGTTGTTTTAATATTTGGCTCATCTATCCAAAGGTCTATAGAAGCCTGGTAAGAATGAGATCAGATTTTTATCCGGCATCTTTAGAGCACCTTTGTGTCTTTAAGTATATCTCAGCTAGGGGTGTAGCTTACAAACATTTCCCTTTTCATTTAAACAAACCTTATAAAAATTAGCATTTAGGCTGCTGAATTCCAGTAGCAGTCAAATATTTACTTGGAACATGGAAAAGAACAGTATTCATTTCATGGTTTCAATTTTATGATTGTTTCATTAAAGAACATACATGCATAAAACTTTCATAATAGTGGCATCAACTGAATCATAGTTTTCAGTTTCAGCCAAAACCACCGTGACTTATGAAGATGGGGACTTTATTGATTTAGGTTTTCAAACAAAGCTAGAGAAGTGGATGTTAAAATGAAAAAGAAATCTTGGTGTGTTCCCAGCATTGTTATAAAGGTTGGAAGGAAGGAAAATGTTGAAGAAAAATTTTAGTTGCTACATTACCATCTAAATTCTAATAGCAGCTCACAGGTACACAGTCCTTTTTTAGGAATAGGATAAGGTGGCCAAGAGTCCTACTATAACTTTCTACTAAAATTTAGTAATGAAAAAAATGACTACCCACTTTTGTACTAATAGAAAGCCTTTATCCAAAGGTAAAAGAGCAAAGGAAGCAGAACTATTCAGAGAGGCCATCAACACATGAAAGTAAGTCTTCAAGGCATGGAAGGGGTTGTTCCAAAACACACTGTCTGGATTTGAGGATTTTCAGGAAGTCAGTGCATTCACTCAACCAACAGACAATGGAAATCAGATCAAGAGCTGTGACAAGTTATGTGGGAGCTATGAACAGAAGGTCAGGTGGGATCTTGCCTTTCTGGAGCCAGACAGGAGTGCTGGATAGTTCTCCTGAGCAAAAGGGGAGATCTTTGGTGGAAGACTCAACTAGGAGATGCACATCTTGCTTTCAATTCCTTATTGGTAATTGTGCTTTGCTCACATTACTGCAGTTCTTATGTTTTCTCTTCTGGCTGTATTTAAAAAAATAGAGGTTGAGGAGTATTTATTTATTTATATTTAGAAAGCTCATGTGTTTTTAGTTTTGTTTTTATTTAATTTAAAAACTCTTTTCTGACTCCTCATGATTAGTTTGCTTTGAAATACATATATTATTTATATGTTATATAAAATTATATATATATATATAAAGGAAATTGTAGGCTTACAGAAAAACCATGCAGATAAAGCAACTTGAGGAGTATTTATTTTCAAGCCCAAGTTGTTTTTATAATTAAGTCCTTTCTTCTACTCCAATAGAACTCCAACATTAGAGAAATTAAACCATGATTTTTTCCATAGAATAATTTGTATATAATAAGATCTGAAGTATACTTAAGGGTTTTAATCTAGGTTCTTTTATTTGTTAAATATGTGACTTTGGGAGATTAGCTTAACGCTTTGAGCCTGGGTTTTCTCATCTGAAACATAGGTATGTTTGCACGTATCTCATGTAATTGCTGTACAGCATTCAGGTAATATAAATAATGTGCTTAGCTGTTGGCATATAGTAGGTGCCCAGTAAATGAAGAAATGGTGATGGTGATGATGACGATGATGATAATGATGACGATGATGATGATGACTATGACCATGACCTATGAGATGAAGCCACCCTGTCTAGCATGAATGTAGAATGATGATGTAGTAGTGGAGTGGCAGAGACAAAGTTCTAAGTCTATTAGAAATAGATTTTGATTTCAGGATGTTGTTTAAGATGAGTTACAGAATGGCAGACACAAGCATGCACAAAGTAAAGGAAAATGAAGCCCACTCTAAAGCTAAATATAAGTGAGTTTTGTTTTGCGTACTCTTAGGATTTCCACCCTTCCTCTCCATTCCAAAGGAATGGATAACCAAGAATTGAATGTCAACCTAATTTACTGAATTTTTTGGAAGCAGGAGTAAGAGATTTGATCCCTTGTTTGTTATTTGTTCCCAGCAGTCCAATCAGCCAGCTGGGAGCTCTTGGTTATAGTATTTAAAGTCCTATGAATGGCTCAGTTAACCAGCTCAGAAAGATTAATTGCAATGTGAAATATTTATTCCTTTTGAATTAGAGATAGTCAGATCTCCCCTTAAGAATTGTTGAATGTTAAAAGAACTTTATTGGTACTAAAAGAAATACCCTGTACTTCATGTCAGCAGGAAGGCATTGATAATTTGTACTTTCTGCCAAGAACCTTTATTCATTTATCCTTTCATTAAACATTATTATTGCACCTCTGGTATGTGCCCATCACAGTGCCAGGTACTGGGGATACCATGGTTAGGAAGACTTTGTCCCTGTGCCATAGGGGTTACTAGATAGGTGTGGAAGGAAGACAAGAAGTAAGTAACTACAATTGTTAGGAGTGTCATGCTAAGGGAAGCTCAGAGTGATATAAGAATGCAGAACAGATGGGTCTAAGAGTTGGGGAAAATCTGACCAAGCAATATTGAAGCCAAGGCTGAAAGAATGTCTTCTCTTAAATTTGAAATAGAATTATGTCAGTTTGATCTGAATGAGGATTGCAATTACCAGTTGAAGAGAGGATTAATTTATGCATTCCTTCTTTCCCTAATAAAGGCATTCTTTTGTCTCATCAAAAAAGATCCATATTAAGCTATATTAATATTATTTTTAAAAGTCAGAAATGAAGAAATTTCAGAAATCAAATAAAAAATATATCAGTGCAAGGGCCAAATAATTCTTGGTGAAATGGAGCATCCAATTTGTCTCCAATGTCCTTAGATCCCAGGGGTACAGATAAATTGATGGTAATTTGAGGAGTTCCAGAATTTTTCCTTGGTGATGGGCATAGAAGATCTATTTTTAGATGTGAGACAAAGGCTAGCACAACAATCATATAAGAACTGTGTTGGAGATGCCTTCAATACTTGGACACACTCACCCACTCACATAACTGACTGCTGGCATAAGATTGTTAGTCAAACTCCTTCAAGATTAATTCATTTATTAATTCAAAAAGAATATTCCTGAAATAAATCAATATGAGATGAATGTGAAATGGAGCTTTATAAATTATATAAACACTCAGAGATATAATATCCATACAGTATGTAAGGACTATCCATGGTTTTTATATGTAGAGTATTATGGAAATTCAGAGGTAGGCAGAACTAAATTCAACCTGAGCTATTAGGGAAAAGTTCTAGAGTTGGCCCAGTAAAGGAAAGAAAGACAGTCATTTAATTCAGCAAGCTTAGTTAGGCCAATCTTTGGAGGGGTAAGATATCATGGCATGCTTTGGAAAAAACTAGCAGTTTGCTTTGTCTGGAACATTGAACTCATGGGAATACAGTAGACAGGATAATTTGAAGAGATTGTAGATGTACTTTTCAAGTAGTGTTTTGTGGTTTTATGCTTTAGGGAATTTGGAATTATTGAAAGACATTAGCAAGACAGTAAGTTGACTAGTTTATTTTCTATTAATTATTCTGGAAGTTACATAGTAAAGGGGTGTTTAGTAGAAGACAATGCAAGAGAGTATGATCCTGTGTGTTGGGGAGTTGGAAAAAAATTGAAATTACATAGATAAGACATTTGTCTGAAACAAGACTGACTGGCAATACAAAAAGAGATAGCTTTAAGATAAGTTGAGATGTAAAATCTTCTATATTTATTGACCAGCAAAATGTGGAGGTAAGAATAAGAATCAAGGAAACCTACAAGATTTTCATAGAACAGTTGCTACTTTACAGGGACAACCCAAAGGAGAAGAATGTTTGATGTGATGATAAGTGATGTGATGATATGTGATGTGATAACATAATCTTATGAAATGTATTTCTTTAAGATGTGTGCACAGCTTCTGTGACGTGTGCCTTGAATTTGTTTCAGCTTATTACCTGGGCTCATATATTTTCAGATATGTAAGTGTTAGCATGGACTGTATAATTAACCTACCATTGAAGATTCATTCCTCTGAATGACTTGTGAGAGGTGATTTTGTCCAAAAGAAGTGTATAGGATAAAAGTGATGATTGTCAAGGGCTTTTGTGTTGGGCAAATGTGTATGAGAAAATAATTTTTAAAAATAATTAACCCACATATTCCTATGGAAAATACAAAAGACAAAAGAACAAAAAGAAGGAGAATAAAGAGGTCCCATAAATACCAGGTCAGGGGACTTATGAACTGAGCAGCTGACTGTCACTCTTCTCTGGCTCCAAGCAGCTGAGTATCAATAATGCCTCTGTGCCAAGCCAGTCAGAAGGAGCTTTTGCAGAAGCCTATTCTGATCATCCTAGAGATGCCCCAGAGAACACTAACCCTGCATTGTTAATTTACTTGGGTCAAAATCAAGAGGCCCAGCCATTGGATAGACATATATTATCAGTCTGAGGTAAGCTCACTGCTCTGAGGGTCCTTTTAGCAAGTGGGACTCTGTCTCAGAGAAGACTTTTGTGACAAAGACTTAGAGGTGGGAGAATATGGCATGTTCCCTTTTTTGACCATTACATCCCAACATCCCAATAGATGGGACTCTGCTTTCAGAATCTTGCTAATTTCATAATCTCACACATTAGAGTAAACATTTAAATGGTTTAAATATAACCTTTTTAAGGAAATATATATATTTTATGGCTATCTGTTTCAAGATAACAAGTTCAATTTTGTACATGTCAATTCTGAGGGGCCTGTGAATCATCAATGGGAGATATCCAGAGATAAGCATTTTATATTCTTATAAAAATTCCTTCTAAAAAATATTCAACTTTCATCCAATCTCTAAAATACCATTCTTATAAATGATGGTGACCATGGAAGTTCTTGTTCTTTATAACCATGGTAGCTACTTTATGATCTTTCATAGGGAATTCATTCATAATTCCCCCAAAGAGGCATATTTCTAAGGCATTTTCACCTCTCTAGAATTTTCTGAGCATCTATTATGTACAGAGCAGAATATTTTAGGCCCTGAAAAAAAGTACCAAGAAATAAGCCTAGTCTCTGTCAGCAAGGAGAACATGATGCCATTGAAAAATTTTCCCTCAGTAGTCCCAAGGCAGTGCGACATCTGCATCTGATCCAGACCAATATTGCAAATAAGTCCTTCCTGGGAGAAAAGATTTGCAAGTTAATTACTTATTAATGATGCTAATGGTGATACACCATTGCATTCAAAAGAAGCCAAGAGGCACTGCCCTCTTGAAAAGGAGTTAAAGTGTGCCCTGCTGTGAGATGACCCATGGTTGGCAATCAGGAGGCCCAATGCTAGCCTGGACTCAACCACTAACTTGCTGAGAGATCTCACAGTTATCACATCTTAGCTGCAAAATGAGTAGGTGAGGGGGAAAGTAGGAAAATTCTGAAAGTAAGGGGAAGCCTACTGAGGAGAAAACCTGCTGAAGGAATGTAATATATTAGAAGGAGAACTGGTCCTGGGATATATATTTTGTTGCCTCCCTTTTACATTGGATCCCAGGGATAAAATCTTATCAGGATAAAGGATTATTTTCATAATCACTGGTGGGGAGAGGGGACTGAAGACAGATTAGAGAGTAGGTAGTGTGACTTTTCCTCTTGCCAAATGTTCACAGAGAGCATCGTGGTTCAGCAGCATCAATGAGATTTACTGGCTTGTTGAAACTGAGAAAATTTTTCTCAATAGACAATGATAAAAAAGGAGACAAAAAGAATAATTCTGGCTTCCCACAGCAGATATAATTTCACCAAAAGACTGAATCAAAGTATTGAATTTTATGAGTTTGCATGTTTTGTGTGTGTTTGCCTGGGTGCAATTATGCTGTGGTCAAGCAGCTGGCTTCTCCTTTTTCTTTATTCACATGTCTAGAAACATTTTACAGTCATTGTTTGTGAATCCTGCAGCTTTTTTTTTTTATCA
>JAQZBX010065017.1:0-16383 GCA_029593785.1 Cabassous unicinctus | reverse complement strand
GAAGCTGGCATATGTGTGAAGTTAGGAGTCTGCATGCTGACAGAGGTGGAGTGCTGCAGCACAAAAGGAGGAGAGGTAGTCTCTGTGAGTGAGTATAAAGAGGGGATAAGGGAAAGGTAGAATGCAGCAGTGATGATGGGGAGAGGAAGAAGAGGTGGAGGGTGAGTTCAGAAATAACACCAGAGGATTATATTGATGAGGTATGGGAGGCATGACCTGAGGGATCAAAGTTGGAGTGATCAGAAGTTTTAGGGGGTGGAAATGATGAGGGGGAACTTTTCTGAGGAGGTTTCTGTTGTAAAATAAAAATTCGGTAGAAAGAACAGGATTGGCAGAGGGAGGGAAGGAAAAGGAATGCTTGAATGTAAGGGATTTCTGACCACCTGCCATTGCATTGGATAAAGTTCTCCAAGTCTTGGAGAACTTGGAAATAAAAAGTGCCATTTTCTGGCCATTGACTTTCATTGTCCAATTTGTATTGCAGCCACACAGAGGTCAAATAGAAAAAGAGCTTTTTAGGTTTGATGTCTCCTTCTGGGTATAGAGTTTTAAGGTTATGAAGGAGACAGCTCAGAGCCATGGTTTTTGGTGGGACTAAAATTGATTTTCCCATTTTAGGTGGCTTGGGTTAGGCTAAGGATCTCTAAGACGGGAGATTCTGAGTAAGAAAGGCATCCCCGAATCAGTCAGAAATTGTCAAGGAAACAGGAAATTTCACTTGGAGCCAGATGTCTCTGGAGCCAAGGGGTTTCTTTCCATGAGGATGCAAGCCTATACCCACTGTGTCCCTTGGGAACAGTGGGGATCACTGATCTAGTCCTAGGATTTTTTGGTGGGTTGTACTGGACAACGGAAAAAGGAGAGAGAGAGAGAGCAGGATCCTCCAGTCGCAAACCCTTAACTCACCCAGCTAAGATTCCATGTCTGATGTTGGATGGGTGTTTGGCCGCAGCAGGGTGGAGAATCCTCACCAATCAGTCTCAACATGACCCCAGTCCTGGGTTTTTTACACCAAATGTTGAGATAAACAGCATTCACTGGGACATGGAGACTGATTATTGTAGGCAGGAAGATTTATTGGGAAACTCTCCCAACAGAGGGGGTCTGAAAAATAGACTTCAGCCTACCCCTGGAAAGAAGGGATTTGAATTTAGACAGTACATTCCTAGGTGGGGAAATGAGAGTCAGTGGGAGGGGTCAAGGGTTTGAGTAAGGTGCAGGGGCCAATCGGAAGCTCTAGAAGTGAAAATTATCCCTAGAGGATAATGAGCTAGGGAGTTATGTGTCCTTGAAGTGCTGGAGGGGCTGGTGGGGTCTTGGTCTGGAGGGGAAACCTCTCCATCTCACTTTACTCCCATCTCCACATGGACTCTTTGTTCAACCTTTTGGGAAGTGCTGTGCTTTCAGACACATAGGCTTAAGGGGGAGCTTGTCCTTCCTTAAAGCATGTCAGGGAGAATTGAGTCACAGCTTGTTAATTATTGCAAACTTAGTGAGGGGGAACCTCTAACATTTTTAAAGCTCCTAGTGGAAAACAATACCATCACCCAAATATAGACCCATTGCTTAGTAGTGCCCTAATGCATGGAAAATTTTCCTTTTTTACATCGTACTCTTAGCAGTTAAGCAAGCATAACTAAATACAAGATGTAACAAATATAACTTTTACTTCTAGCTTAAATCCAAAAGTAAAAATATATTTTCTTTGTGAAAACTCTGCTTATCTATCCCTTCCACTACATTGAAAAAACTTTGTAGCTTTGGATATGTTTTCCCTGCAGTATTCACAATGAATGATAGCACCACCTTACCCTTCCCAGTAACAGCACAATTTAGTCCAAGAACAAAGACAGCAATCCCATTAATCCCCTTATTTACCTTTTGGGTATTGCAGCATCCATTGGAACTGCAGCTGTGTCTTTGTACCTAGCTATTGGTCTCTCCAAGAAAGTGAGTGCAGATATAGCCCAAATAGCAGACACTATCTTAACAGTGCAAAAACAAATAAACTCCTTAACTGCAGTAGTGCTGCAAAACCACTAAGCACTTGAATTGGCAACAGCTGCACGAGGAGAAACATGTTTATTCCTCAAAGAAAAGTGCTGTTACTATGTAGATAAATCAAGCAAAGTCCTTGAGAGCATTGAAAGACTAAAAAAAGAAAACCAATAACCTCATATCATGGGGAAATAATTTTTCTGTTTTGAACCCATCTACCCTTGCCAAGTGACTGCTCCCCTACATAAGACCATTAATTATTATCTTGATTCTTTTAGCAGTTGCATCTGTACTCATATCATGCATGTAGCACTTTATTCAAAAGCATTTGCAAACTTTAACAGAACAACTTTTCCTCATACCACCCTTTCACAATAGTTTCCTAAGAAATCAACACCCATAATATCAGCAAGAAGTAGTTACAGAAGATCTGAGTCTGGTCCCTGTCCCTTTCACCTGCTATAAGAATATTGCCAAAAACAAGGAGGGAATTGCTAGATGTATAATGACTGAATACCTGAAAGTAACTCATTTCTCTCCCTGTTGCTAGGATACATAGGAAGGAATTATATGTAAATTAGAAGGTAATGAGATGCAACCCTCTCTTTCTTACAAATTCTGCCTTTGGTCATCAAGAATATCTCATTGATTCAAAGAAATATGAAAACCTGTTGTTCAGAACTGCACAGAGCAAGTCCCTTGCTGTTCTCACTTCAACTTGCTTAATTAAGACAGTAAATTTCCCACCCAGGGGTGGAGTTATCCACCCCTTTTTTGATCATGCAATGTATGTGCAAGTGTGGTTTCCTGAATATACTTATCATACAATTGTATAATTACCTATGTATGATCATCCATATGCATAAATCTACGGCATAATCAAAACAAATGCTAAGTAGTAGGTTACATATTTAGGCAAGAGTAAAAGGATAGCACAGGGAGTCATGTCTGAGTCACTTTGAACTGACATTGGATTCTTACCTCTGCAGACATAATAAATGTGATTTTGCCCAACTCTCATGTTGAAGGAACCTGTGCTTCATGAAAAGTAGGAAACTGGTCACTGAGTGAAAAGGTTTTTACAAATAACCACAGATTTCCTTAGGTGAGTTAAGTTTTTTGAAATGTAGGCGTCAAAATTGGTGAAATTTTCCTCAGGTGTGGTGATTATTGTGTAGACATATTGATTTATATTCAAGTTTCTGTGGCTTTGGGGAAATTGACATTTATGTAGTATAGAATTTAAACTTCAATGGGTCTTTTCCTGGGCTTCCTCTTAGGTGGTTTCCACTCTCTTTATTCACCCAACAGGTAATCTTTTTAATAATTTTTCTGATATTTTAATCTTGAAAATTTATTATAATTGTCACTGTTTTATATGTTTTTCTACCGCATAAAGTATCCCTTAAATTGATATCCTTTCCCAGATAAGTGTCATATTTGAAATAATTACAGCACCCAATGAGGCATTTCAATGTTTTAATTTCCCTAATTCTAGTTTAGGAATTCATATTTTTTTTAGTTGTTTCAGGCAGGGAAACTGGTCTTAAAAACCAAGAAATGCTATCCATCTAACATAGTTGCAGAAAAGACACATCTACCAGTATGTCGTTTTGTTGCAGCAGAAACAAAACTTAGATGATGAGAAAACACAAGCAGCACTTGAGAGGTAGCGGGTAAAGGTTAAATTATACATGGGCCCAGAGGAGAGTCAAATCTTCAAATTCTGAACCCTGGGCATTGGCTTTCATGGGATTATATAAATTTCTGTTTGTTAGCTGGTGGGTTGCTGGGCAAGTGGGCAAATAACTGAAGCAAGTGGGCAGGTGGGCATTACAGAAGCAAAAATGTGAGTTTAGTTTATCTTCCTAAAGCAGAGGGCCTCAGGGAGGAGAGGAGTAGAGTCATTAACTTTGTGGATTCCAGACAAAAGGGGGAGGAGGGTGCTTATCTCCTTAAATTGTGGATTCCCTGGAAGAAAGGGAGGAGGTTCATTATCTTTCTAAAGCTGCTTGTTTCTACAAAGGGGGAGAAACAGAGCAGAGCTGCAGCATTTTCTTTATCAATTTGTAAATTTTGTGTTTGTCAATGCTGGTATTCCAAGTAGACACATAGGAGTAAAATAAATTAGGAATTCAGTTCAATATTTTAACTTTAAATAAGTCAGTTTTAAGTGCTAATCCAGAAAAATTTGTGGTAGTATGAATTTAGAGAAAAGTGAACTTGAAAACAAAATTAAAACCTGGGTTTTTATGAAAAGAGAATTCCATAAACATGACTCAGATACTTAATCTTTGAAACATTATAAAGTCTTCAAAACTAAAGAGTGCCCTGCAGTTGTGATACTACAAAAGAGAGTATCTCTATGTTTTCAGGAGAATAACATGGTATGTAACTACCCTGGGAAAGATTTTAATTGGAGCCTATCACTGAGTTATTAGAATAGAATTAATATGAATATGACCTGATTTTTATAGAGAAACCTTTTATGATCTCTCATCTCCTTCTCAGAAGCAGAAATTTCATACTGAAAAGAATTGCATTACATATATCCAATTGCCACATGATTTTACTCACAGATCCAGAGTGACTCAACATGTGTTAACTCACAAAAGAAACCCTACTTCAGTGATTTATTTGGAAAATCCCTCAGTGGCCAGTCATCTTATAATAAACAAAAGCAAATTTACAATAAAAGTAAATCATGCCAATGTCATCAATTAAGTAAATTATTTACTCAATGCTCTGGTTTTACACAGTACAATGGAACTCACATTACAGAGAAACTGTGTGTAAGCCATCTATGTGGGAAAACCTTCACTCAATATTCTGCCCTGAGAAAACATGAGAGAACCCACACTGGATAGAAACCCTATGTCATTTATGTGGGAAAGCCTTCACTCCATATACTGTGCTGAGAAGACATGAAAGAACTCACACTGGAGAGAAACCTTATAAATATCATTTATGTGGGAAAGCCTGCACCTATGATACTAGCTTAAGAACACATAAGAGAAATCACAGCCAAAAGAAATCTTAGGAATGTCATCTATATGGAAAAGCCTTCACTCGATGTTCTGTCCTGAGACAATAGAAAACTCACACTGGAGAGACGCCATAAAAATACCCTTTATGTGGGGGAAACCTTAATTTATTTTTTAACCTTAGACCACATGAGAGAATTCAAACTGGAGGGAAATCCTGTGAATGCCATGCATAGGAAAGGTTTCAGCCAATATTCTGACCTTAGAATAGATGAGAGAACTCAATTTAAAGTTTTGAATATGGAAGAGATTCCAGCCCTTGAGTTAACCTTTGACATACTAGGGGAGTCAAACATTGAATAAACACTTTGTATTTAATCTAGTAGAACTCTTTGTGATCCTGACTACTTCATCAATTTAAGCCAATTTGTACTGGAGGCAATCAATATGCTACCTATATAGCAAAGCCTTTAGTAGACGGTCTGATGATTTACTACATGAGCAATCATAATATAAATGTAATGAAAATGGGAGAGTCTTCATTCACTGTTCCAAATGATAGACAAGTCTTAACCAGAGGATGAATCCCCTGGAGGGAGTGCCAGATAATTCATGCTGGAGATGTTATTCATGAAAAATCACACAAATTCATTCATTCATACAGAAACACTTTTAGGGAAAATGAGAAGTCACACTGTATTAAATTCTTATCAGTTTCATGAATGAAGGCATGTCTTCTGCTATCACTTATTGCTTAGTAAAAATATTCTTATATTGAGAAAACAACTGTCCTAAAGCCAATTAGGGAAATATTCAGCAGGATTTCACATCAGAAAATTCATTGTGCAAAAAAAAATTATGTGGACACTTTAGGATACAATTCAGCAGTCATGAATTTTGAAGCAGACTTACAATTGAAGTTATATATGACAACAATGTACAATTATGAAATAAACTGGGTATATTGAATAATGAATTGTTTTAGAAGTAATATTAAGTGAAATTAATTCAATAGATTAGTACTTGCATATATGTAAGCAACAAATATTGTTGCTAACAATTTAATATGTTTGCCAAATTTTAGTTTCTTTAATGCAGTTCTAAACACAGGTTTGAATCAATCAGAATATATCTTTGAGTGTTAAACCCTTAGAACAGAAAATTATGAATCTTAAGTTATTTTAGGATTATATATGTTCATGGTAAGGATGAAAACAAACATGAAAAAAGAAACATACATTAGAAAAAGAGTTTTATGGTTCATAAATATTTCTCTGTAAATACAATTTTATATTGCCATCAAATTTAGAAAGGAATTAAAAAGGAAACTATACAAATAAAATAAATTTATCAGTCATGGAGAATTCTGGTTTCATTGTCTAGAAAATTCCCCAGAATCCAGAATCTGTCATTGAGTCATTCCATACAATTAGTATTTTAATATAAAAAGACATTTGCCAACAAAAACATAGAGATCACACCAAACAAGTACATGAAAATACATCGAAGGCATAGGGAGTGTTCAGTCTTCAGAATGCCAATATTCAGTGTCCAATTTTTGAATGTCCAAGTTTCAGTAGGAAGGAAACTGCCTCACCTCCAATTTGGAAACAGGGTGCCTTTCCCACAATATCACTGCAGCTTGGACCACAAACCACCCTTGAAGAGTGCATTCCAGTGGGAGAATAGAAAGAGTGGTTGGGTATATTGATATTGGGATTTTGCATTTGTAGTCTAAACATGGAACTCCTTGATCCTCTACTCTCTCAAAGTTGAATATTTTCCAACATGCATTCCAGCACTTTTTTTTACAGTGAAGTCTTCAGTGCACAAATACCTGCAGGTGGGGTCTCCACCCAATAAGTTCTTTCTGATGACCTTTATGTAGTTGCTAATTGTTTTCTGTTCCAGTGTTCTCCCACCCTTTTGCTGTTGAGCAAGAGTATGCCTTTCTCTGGATCACTTGTGCTCTAAATCAGGAATCTAGATTTGAGTGGAGTCCAGTCTGAACACTTTATCTGAACACTTTCCACAGGTGTTTCTCCACATCTACCATACTGGTGCCACCTGCCACAATCTGCATGATAATTGACTTCCTATATCCAGAGCATGTTTCTATAATTGTTTTTTCTATGACAAACTCATCTCTTTTGAGTTTTGCACTTTCCTCAATGAACAAAATCATATCATCTGTAGGAAAAATTTTTGTCATCCAATTTATTGCTTTCTCTAAAGAGGCCTGTGATTTTCACCACTTGTGCACCAGTGTCTAAGAGACCTATGAGAGTTTGAATATCCCCTTTTCCCCTCCACCCAATTGGGCACATAGGGCTTCTGATCCCTGGCAGGGACCCAGTTTCCTTGGCTCCATCCCTAAGTATTCTAGTTGAATGAGTAAGATGAGGGTACAGGTGATGGGGATCATCCTTCCTATCCAATTCATCATGCTCACCATCAGAATTTTCTTTCTTACCATCCTGGATTATGCACAAGGTAGCCTTAGCAACTCATGTGTTCCTGTTTACTGGGCTGCATCTGGTGCTTGTTGGGCAGCTCTGCAGTGTTATAAACCTTTCCAGGCATATGAGCCCTCTTCCTCCCTGTTCCTTTATGCAGTGTAACAGGGCCTTAATTTCTTACTTAGAACACTTTCTGCCCCTTAATGTTGGCAGCTTTTCTATAGGGAACCCATCCAATTCTTCTTTGTCTATCACCTGCTTTGGTAACCAATACTATATTGCTCTTTGGCTGGGCTGATTCTGTCCCCTCCTTTGTCTATCCTTGGTAGTCTTTCTATTCTCTTTATGGCATTGATGGCACAGCTTCCCATTACTGGGCTTAAATCTTCCTGGACACCTCAGTGAAAATTACTAATGCTTTGCTGCTAATTCCACCCCAAATCAAGGCATTGAAGTAGATCTTTTCTATGCCTCCACTATTATCCAAGGATAATAGAAAGGATATGGGAGTGTTACCCTGGGTAGGCCCTCATTTTATTAATGCTTTCAATTCCATAGAAGGCAGGACTATCTAATCAACATCATGACCAGGAATGGGATTATGTAGTCACATGTCTTTACTTTAAGGACAATTATGGCCTCGTCAACAGTGTCCAAGGGATTTACTTTTTTAAAATATACATTTAATGCAATCATTTTTTAATTTTTAAAAAGTTTTTATACCCCCGCAGCCACCCCTCCCCCCAGATGGCTCCCTTGTCTGTCTGCTTTTTGCCTGCTCATCTTCTTTAGGAGGAACTGGAAACTGAACCTGAGACTTCCCATGTGGAAGTGAGTGCCCAAATGTTTGGGCCACTTCTGCTCCCTGCTGGTTGTGGCATCTCCTCATCTTCTTTAGGAGTCACTGGGAACTGAACCGAATACCTCCTATGTGGGAAATGGGCACACAATTGCTTGAGCCGCATCTGCTCCTGCAGGATTTACTTTTTGAGATTATACCCACAGTTAGGCATATCACTCTCATGCTCCAATCATTCCAGAGTGAGTGTCATGTGCTTGCCTCCATCCCTGTCCTATTGGTGGTCCTCCTCCATGCAGGCAAAAATACATTTCAAGAGGGTATCTGTGGTTAGCTTCCACAGCAGATATCCAAACTGGAACAGATGTGCTAAAGAAGCCACATGAAACTCCCCTGTATTTTGCCCATATCTGTCTTTTTATTAATGTATTTAACTTTCAGGAAAATATTTCAATGGTTTCATTGTAAGCAATGCTGAGACAGTTCTGTGTTGAGTAAGTTTAACTTTGGATGTGTAAACAGCCTTCTTTCAGTGGAACTCCTTGCATAGGGTCCCAAACTCCCCTTGGGAGGCATTTCAACCTTTGAAAAACTTTGTGGGTCAGCAGGTGTCCAGCACCCTGGGTATAATATCCCTACTCTTCCTAGGATCCACCACCTGGGATCTACCTCTTTGCCTCTATCCACTAGATATTTTGTGTTCACATGGATATTGTTTACATCTCACTTGTGCTCATGCAGCCAGAAGGAGGCCAGCACCTCAGTCAGTGAATTATCTACCAGGGCAATGTTACCCCTGGGATGACTGAACTGATGAATCCTTACACCTCCACCATGTCATGCAGTGCTTTCTTGGTATGCAAACTTTTGTGACAAGACATCAATTACCAACTATAAGGGAAAAATCTCACCGCATGGAGAAGAGCAAAGAGTTCATGCAGGTATTGGGGTTGTGAAGAAAACACATATCTTACTCAGGCACTGCATGGAAAAATATTAGTTCAGAAGGGACAAAGTAATGTCAGCTTCACTAGTGGGATTTGATACCCCATGCCCAGCATGTCTAACTTCACAGCTGATGCAGAGAGTTGGTCCATATACATGCCTCTCATGTAATGTAGACAAGGTACCTGGGTCCCTCCCCATCAGAAACAGATGTTACCAGAGGGGTGTATGAGCTGCTCTAAAATAATGCACATAGATGACCAATCTCCTGTGAATGTTTATACAATGCCCTGGGCAAACGGGGAAGGAATGTTCCAACAGGCTACCATGTGCTAGGGAATGTCCTTTATCTCCAGGCACCCCAGAGAAAGAAATGAGCCCATATTTATTATCTCATTGCAGTAGCCGGACTAACATACCTAAGCCTAATCACAGGGTTTTTTTTTGTGGGTCTCAGGGAAGGAGGACTGGCCTCACTCAGAGGGTATATTTTACTTCCCATATAATCTGAAACTGTAACAAGTTCATTTTATTTCTGTTGATTAATGCTTTTTATTTGAAATAGAGAAACAAAATGAGAATTTGTGAGAAGCAAATTCTCTTAAAGACATGTAAATTATAACTATTCCTTCAGGCTGATATTTTTTTTCCTTATAGCCTTCTTCAACTGAAGTTTAAATCAATTTTTGTTATTTAGTCACTATAAGAAATTTGGTTTGAAATGCAAGACCATGTAATCTACCAGATTTTAAAGGTCATTCTGGTTGATGACAGAATTCAATTCCTTGTGATTGGTGAACTGAGACACCCATATTTTTGCTATATGTCAACACACACATTCAAAAACTTTTTCCCATAATAATGAAATGGAACTTTATGGGACTATATCATAAGACTGTCAATATAATGGCCCCCATCCAACTTTATAGAACACTAAAAAAATCTTTATAATCCATATTACTCTGCTATTTACTCTCACAACACACACCATTCTTTGGGAAACATGAAGATTGATAAATATTCTATCAAATAGAATGTATATGAAATGAACGGTCTCTCCAATAAAAAAAATCTTTCCTTATTTTCTAATTTTGCTTTTTTTCTCCTTGATCATTCAGAAGTCTCTCCCTGTCCACTGAGGAACAAAAAAGTGGGATAAAAGGTGATGCTCATATGCATAACTCAGGTTGTATATTTTGTATTGACAGCTTATTCAATTATTCTAATTAACATAGAATATAGTTTGGTTTGTATCTTAAGGATACCATAAAATTATCCTAAATATCTTTCAATTTATCTTTTCTGCATCTCCTATCGGTTGCTCTTCCATTTGCTGTATTCTCCCTGCCAAATCAATCAGAACTAGCCAGTTACTGTGAATTCTCAGTTTAAAAAGTGGCCAAGATTATTTAAAAGCAAGTGTTAAAAAAGACTCACCATTAATTGTTTTCCATAGCATAGGTCTCCAAAGGTGTGCCAAGGTCTTTTCTGGCTGTCTCTTCCAATTGGGGTAGAAGTCGTTTGTGTAGAACACAATCCCACCCTACTAAGAGGCAATTTTAAGAGGTGATAAAATGTGTGCCAAAATTTATTATCAAACCATTTTAATAATTAAATATTTTATTTTTAAGTGAGTACTGTGATATTGTTGTCATTTTCCACAACATATTCCTAATTTATGCCCATCTGAACCATGAATTGGGAACTCCAATCAACTCTTTTAGTAGGTTCCCTGTTACATCACCTACTTTATGAAACTGGAGATTACAACACATTGTTTGTTGTAGTGGGCACATATATTTTCCCATTCTCACATTTCTAGTTTCCACAATTTCCTTAGGTTTCTGCTCATCTGTCCATTTCCTCTTGGCAATGCCAGCATTTCTTTAACGAAGAAACACTTTTTCTAAGACAGTAACGTCTGTGCAATTCTCCAAATGAGAATTTACTCAATGACTCAGTCATTTATCATGATATCCATTTTCCAATAAGGGAAATTTAGGGACCAGGTAATTTTGTGAATGAAAAACAAATGAAATTGATAGAACACAAATGCATATCAAGAAATATTGAAGACAACTTTTAAACAAATTTATATGCATACCCCTGGATTTTTTTTCCATGTTGAATTTATTTTTTCTTTCTTTAAAATTTTTTATTACAGATGTTGTGAGCTTACAAAACGTTCATACATAATGTGCAGAATTCCAATATATCACCCCTCCACTAGCAACTTATATTGTTGTGGTACATTTGTTACAGATTATGAAAGAACATAATCAGACTATTATCACTAGCTATGGTCTATAGTGTACACTTGGTATATAATCCCCATATACTCCCTAAAATTAACACTATTCATTAGTATTGTACTTTTGTTATAGTTCATGAGAGAACACTCTCATAGTTGTACTGTTAACTACAGTCCATCTCCACCACATGGCTCACTGTGTTGTACAGTCTTATGCCTTGCACATTCTATCCAAATTGTACACTCAGTGGCTCTCGCTTTCATCACAGACGTGTGCCATCATTGTCAAGTAAGCTTTGAATTTTTCCCTAGTCATAAAGAAAAATTGACATACTCCCTAATTTTGACCCTAAACATTGATATAGTACATTTGTTGACAGTGCAAGAATATCACAATATTGCTGTTAACTATAGTCAAAAAGTTACATTGTTTTTTCCATGCATCACTGTATTCTTACCAGCTTGTAATAAGGACATACATTTATTCTAGTCCATAGAAAAACATTCTTGTATTTGTATTATTAAACACAATCCTTGTTCACCTCCAAGTTCACTATGTTTTTCAGTCCCTAGATTATTCTTTAGCTTTCTTTCAATTGACATTTACATTCCTAGACTACTTTTTTTCAGCCACAATCCCATTTATAAATCATCCCTGCTCTTATACATACTATAATGTGCTTTGTTCAACTTTATCCATTTCCACAATTTTACAGTCAAGCTAATTGAAAATTCTATAAATATCATGCATTGGTGCCTCTTCTCAGTCCTCATACTGTCTTCTAGTAACCTATACTCTAGGTTTTAATTCCATGAGTTTATTCATGATATTTAATTCATATTGTGAGATCATACAATAGTGTCCTTTTGTGTCTGGCTCATTTCACTTAGCATAATGTCTTCCAGGATCATCCCTGTTATCATGTATCCCAAATATTCATTTCTTCTTAAAACAGCAGTCTCTCTCTCTCTATATATATATATATACCACATTTTATTTATTCATTCATTCGTTGATGGATACGTGTGTTGTTTCCATCTTTTGACAATTGTGGATAATGTCACTATGAACATCGGTGTGCAAATGTCTGTTTGCATCCCTGTTTTCAAATCCCTTAGATATATTCCTAGTGGAGGATTTGCTGGATCTATGGTAGTTCAATATTTTGCTTCCTGTGACTTTCACAGTGGTTGCACCATTCTACATTTCACCAACAGTGAATGGGTGTTCCTCTTTATCCACACCCTTTCCAGTACTTGTGGCTCCTGTTTTGTTTTTTGAATTAATGAGCATTCTATGTGGTCTGAGATGATATCTCACTGTAGTTTTGATTTACATTTCCTAGAAGCTAGTGATATTGAACATTTTTTCATGTGCTTTTTTTGCCATTTGAATTTCCTATTTGGAAAAAAATATGTGTATTCAAGTCTTTGTCCCTTTTTAAAATTGGATTGCTTGCTCCGTTATCGTTGAGTTATATGATCTCCTTATATAGCATGGAAATTGAGCCCCTTTTGGATATGCAGTTTCCAAATATCTTCTCCCATTTAGTGGGTTGACTTTTCCAACCTTCTTGACAAAGTACTTTGAAGCACAAAACTTTAAGTTTCAGGAGGTCCCATTTATCCATTTTTTTTTCATTGTTCAAGCTTTAGTGTAAGGCTTAAATAACCACAACATACTACCAGAGCTTGAAGATGTTTCCCTACATTTTATTCTAGGAGTTTTTGCCTCTTACATCTTGATACATTTTGAGATAATTTTTGTGTAAAGTATGAGATAGGGACCATTTTTCTTTTGGTTATGGATATCCAGATCTCCCAGCACCATATGTTGAACAGAATGTTCTGCCCCACCTGGGTGTGTTAGACAACCTTGTGAAAAATCACTTGACCATAAATGTAAGGGTCTGTTTCTGAAACACCAATACAATACCACTGGTATATACGTCTTTCTTTGTGCCAGTCCCATGGTGTTTTACTTTAATAACTGTAGCTATGTATTATGAATTAAAGTGTGAAAGTGAGAGTCTTTTAACTTTGTTCTTCCTTTTTAAGATATTTCTGAGTATTTGGGGTCCATTACCATTCTAAATAAATTTGCTAATTTTGTGTTTTATTTATTTTATAAAGGCTATTGGAATTTTTATCAGGATTGCATTGAATCTGTATATCAATTTTGATAGAATTGACTTGTTAAAGATATTTAATCTTCCCATCCATGAACATGGAATGTTCTCTCATTTATTTAAGTCTTCTTTGATTTCTTTTAGCAGTGCTCTGTAGTTTTCTGAATAGAAGTGCTTTACATCCTTGGTTAAATTTATTCCAGAATATTTTATTCTTTTTTTAGATATTGTAAATAGAAATTTTTCCTGACTTCTTCCTCAGATTGCTCATTATGTCTATATAGAAACAGTACTGATTTTTGCATATTAATCTTGTATCCTGTCAATCTGCTGAATTCATTTCTTATTTTTAGTAGCTTTCTTGTACATTTTTGGGGATTTTCTAAGTATAGGATAATATTATCTATAAATAATGAAAGTTTTACTTCTTCTTTTACAATTTGGATGCCGTTTATTTCTTTTTCTTGCCTGACTGCTTTATCTAGAACATCTAGCACTATATTGAACAACAGTGATGAGAGTGGGCAACACTGTCTTTTCATGATCTCATTGGGAATTCTTTCCATTTTTCACCATCTAGTGTAATGTTAGCTGTGGGTTTTTCATATATGCCCTATACCATGTTGAGAAAGTTTCCTTCTATATGTATCTTTTGGAATGTTTATCAAGAAAAGATCCTAGATTTTGTCAAATGTCTTTTCTGCATCAATCAAGATAATCATATTATTTTTCTTTAATTTATTAATGTGGTGTATTATACCAGTTGATCTTAGTGTGTTAAACCACCCTTGCATGTCTGGGATTAAACCTTCTTGATCATGATGAATAATTCTTTTAATATATGGTTGCATTTGATTGAGTATTTTTTGAGGAATTTTGCATCTGTTTTCATTAAGGAAATTGGTGTGTAACATTCTTTTTCTCATAATATCTTTACCTGGCTTTGGAATTAGGGAGGGTGATATTGGCTTCATGGAATGAGTTTCATTGATATCCTTCCTGTTCAATTTTTTGGAAAAGTTTGAGTAAGATTGGTATTAAACTTGGAACTCTTGGTAGAATACACCTGTGAAGCCATCTGGTCCTGGGCTTTTCATTTTTGGGAGCTGTTTGATGATTCAATCTCTTTATTTGTGATTGGATTGTTGAAGTCTTCTCTTTCTTCTAGGGTCAATGTAGGTCATTTGTATGTTCCTAGGAATTTTTCCATTTGATCTACATTGTCTAGTTTGTTAAGATACAGTTCATAATAACCTCTTATGATCTCTTTCATTTCTGTGGTGTCATTTTCATTTCTAATTTTATTTTTTGTAGAGTCTCTGTTTTTTTCTTTGTCGGTCTCTCTATGAGTTTCTCAATTTTATTAATCTTGAAGAACCACTTTTTGGTTTTGTTAATTCTCAATTTTTTTCTGAGTTTCATTCATTTCTACTCTAACATTTTCCACTTCATTCCTTCTGCTTGCTTTGGACATAGTTTGCTGTTCTTTTTCTAGTTCCTCCATCTCTTTAGTTAGGTCATTGATTTTAGCTCTTATTTTCAGTGTAAGCTTTGAGAGCTATAAATGTCCCTCTCAACACCTCTTTCACTCCATCTCACAGGTTCTAATATATTTTTTTCTCATTTTAATTTTTCTTGAGATATGTATTGATTTCTCTTGCAATTTTTTCTTTGACCCACTAATTATTTAAGAATGTGTTGTTTAATCACCATATGCTTGTGAATTTCCCCTTTTTCTTCCTCTTGATATCCAGCTATATTCCATTATGATAAGATAAAGTGTTTTGTATGTTTTTGATCTTTTAAAATTTATGGGGATCTGCTTTGTTACCCAACATACAGTATACCCTGGCAAAAGATCCATGAGTACTTGAGAAGAATGTATATCCTGCTGTCTTGGAGTGCAATGTTCTGTAAAGGTCAATTAAGTTTGGTTCATGTATCATATTCCAGCTCTCTCATTCTCTATTGATCCTCTGCCCAGATGATCTATCTAATGCTGTGAGTCATGTATTGAAATCTCCAACTATTGTAGAAATGTCTATTTCTTCCTTTAGTTTTGCCAGCATTTCCCTCATATAATTTGGGGCATCCAGGTTAGGTGCACATATATTTATGATTGTTATTTCTTCCTGGTGAATTGCTCCTTTTATTAGTATATAATGGCATTCCTTGTCTCTAATAACAGATTTGCATTTAAAATCTAATTCACCCAATATAAGTATAGCTACCCTAGCTTTCTGGGGGGGTGATATATGCATAGAATACCTTTTTCCATCCTTTCACTTTTAATCTATTTGGATCCATAGGTCTAAGGTAAGTCTCTTGTAGACAGCATATAGATGGCTTATATTTTTTTATCCATTCTACCATCTGTGTCTTTTGATTGGGGAGTTTAATCCATTAACAGTCAATATTATTGTTGTAAAGGCAACACTTCACTCATTTTGATCCTTGGGTTTCATTTTTCACACCTTGTTTTCATCTCTCTTTTTACACTTTTAGAACCTTTTAGTGATATAATCGCCATTTCTAGACTCTCTTCCAAGCCTATGTCTCCAGGCTGTAGCACTCCGTTTAGTATTTCCTGCAAAGCTGGTCTCTGTGTTATGTACTCTCAGTTTCTGTTTATCTGTGAATATTCTAAATTAGCCCTGTTTTGAAAGACAATCTTGCTATATATAAGATTCTTGGATGGCAGTTTTTCTCTTGCAGCATATTAAATATATCATGCCACTGTTTTCTTTTTTCCATGGTTTATGATGAGAAATCAGTACTTAATCTTAGGGGCCTCACCTGTATGTGGTGAATATCTTTT
>JAQZBX010065016.1:0-16382 GCA_029593785.1 Cabassous unicinctus | reverse complement strand
GGAAGAAACTTATGCTTTATGGCCTGGTAACTGTGAACTTCTACCCCAAATAAATACCCTTTATAAAGACCAACCCATTTTTGGTGTTTCACATTAGCACTCCTTTGGCTGACTAATACAATCTCCCTTCAGGCTATTTCAATCCATCTCCTCTTTAAGAAACTCCACACCACCCATTGCAATGTCCGCAACCCATCTATGCTCCAACTTCATGGGGAGCAACAGCCCTAGGAGAAAGTGGACTGAAGCAGCCTCAGAACAGCTGACATCAATGCAGGCTGAGACTTACCCAGGCAAGGAGGCTATAGAATCCTCATCTGGACAATGATCTCTACATGACCCTATAAAAGATCCACCCTGTAAGTCATGAAAAAGAAATGGGGTTTCACTGGGATATGGGAGACTGGGAGAGAGGCTCACCCAAAAACCTCTAGGGAAATTTAGATGGTGTGGGGGAATGTAATTGCCTTTTTTGCAGAAGGAACAGGGAAGATGCCAGGCTGTGGGAACACCTGCCCTCATGTGAACAATGGGAAGGAAGCCCTACAAGCAAGGACTTCTAAGCTCCCTCACAGAAACCTCCAGGCAGAGTAAAGTAGGAGAGCATGAGAGAGGAGATGAAGGAATGAAGTGAGCTCACCACATCCAAGTCTACAGTCCTCACAGAGAGAATATGAGTTTTGGGTTATGATGTTTGTTATCACTTTGGGGATTAGATTAGAGATGGAAACTTGTGTAAGAAAAGCCCATTGGCATTATCATTTCCTGTATAACAGTAATTCATGGAGAATTCCTTCAAAAGATCCCATAGGATGCAAGGGAGCCATAGGAACATTTCCTTTGCATAAAACATTTTACTTCATGGTTTTGCACAAACCAATGACACCTATGGCCTTTCTTTTCCTGTGTTACAACCTGACTTATCCTTATATCATAAAACTGGAAAAAAAAAAAAAACAGCTGAGACTAAGGAGTAAAAGAAAAAGTAAGGTCTCCAAACCCTAGAGAGAACAGCAAATACATAGATAATCAGATGTAAAAATTGGAAGGGACAGAGTCATGCCCTGATTCAATAGTGGACAGGGTAATCACATACACAGCTACAATTCCCTTTGCCTGGGAATACCTGAGTTTGCCAGGGTCACGTCCCTCTCCTCAGGATATTAGACCCAAAGTATCACAGGGAGACTTCAGGAGCACGCAAAGGGTGAGCAGTATCTCCAGGTCTGGCATATCCATCCATAGACTTCCATTTGTATTTCTCAGAGAGAAAGTGATGGCTCCTGTGATAGACAGGGTCTGAAATATAGTGAAGCCAAAGCTTTGAAATGGTGTCAATTATGCAATTCTGATGAAAGAGGAAAACCAATGATATTCAGAGGTACTTGAGTTATAAGTGACATTCCTAGGGTGGGCAAAGGCTGGCTGCCCAATGGTACCAAGGGCTTTTGTGAAAAATCTTCCTTTTTCTTAAAAGCTGCATCTTCTCAGATATCTACTGTATGTTCAGTTGTGAAAAGTGGTCTGGAATATACAAGGGTGGGTATTCAATTAGAATGATTGGGAAAGAAGCTGGTAGCAGCGTGTGAGAGAAAAAGAATCCTCTAGTGGTCCATGGGTTATGTAATTGCAAATCTTGTCGAGGCTTCTTCCTTACAGGTAGATATATTTATACTCAATAGATGTTTGAGACATAATTACATTAACCCCCCATAGAATTACTTTTGGTCATTGCTAAGTATAGATTTCAGAAAAGGTCACTGGCTACAAGTAGCAAGCAAGAGATTCATTGGTTCTGACTGTTGTACTGTCTATTGGTGTGTTCTTCAAACAGTGATTAAAATAATTGTATTCCATATTAAATATTGTTTAAATATTTAAATTATCCAAAATGTTTAAATATCCCACTTAAAATATCCAAAATAAAATATTAAAATCATTATTTTTATAACTTGCATAACAATAAGGATTTGTATAAAGAACAAATTATAGTCACAACCATCCCCTCATATGTAAATTGCACTACTGTCCCCAAAATGTCCAATGCTAAAAGACACATGTGTATCCTTCCGTGCCTTCCTCTTTGCTATTGCACGCACACACACACACACACACACACACACACACACACAGGTATACATGTAGATCATTTTGTATACTTTTATGGATATTGGTTCAAACTCTACCTACATTTCTTTGCACTTCTTTTCACTTGTCAGTCTTTCATGTTTCTCTGTAATTCAGCAGCTATGGTTCTATCTTATTGGTTCTAATTTTGACTCATATTTACACATAAAAAATTTTAAATAAATGGAATTAATTACAGTACACATTATATATAAACTTATAGATAAAATGATGGAAATGAAAGCACATATCATTCATGTTGTTTAAGTACACACTTTTCTGAAGAGTTCTGTTCTATTCTGCCTCCTATTCTTTTCCCACAAGTGAATCCAAGGTAATTCATACTAACAATATGGTAAGTATTCTATATTATCCTTGCCTAAACAATTATATACAGGCATTCTAAAATACACATCTGCTAATCTAAGCACACATATATACATGTTCATGTATTCAATATTTTCAGGTACTTGAATTTGATGAAAAAAATTATGCTCCTTCAACTTGAACTATAAACAATTAGAGAAGTAATTTCTGATCAAATACTGGACTCTACTGGAAACAAAGGCTCTCAAAGACCCTGAATGGGAAACTCTCTGTACCAGCTGCTCATTATGCCTTGAGTCATGGAAGCAGCACATCCACAAGCTCAGCATGCCTGCTAAGCACCCTTGCAATAGGCTACAGCCAAACGTGGAACCTCTGACATAATCTACCTGAAAGAAGGTGTTGTCTCCCCTATCCTCAGTCCTTAACTAGATGCCATAGTGCTAGAGAAGGATATACCTTTCTTAACCTCTTGGTTATCTGGGAAGACCTTGAGATCAACTGAGTGAATAACAATGGTTGTTTTTACACTTTAAAAACAGCATCATCACCATATTAGTGATGGAGCTCAATGGAATGTTGCTGTTTTCTATCCCTTAAACTATAACTCTTATAAATGATGGAATCTAAGGGTCAGCACAATTAGCCAAGCTTTAGGAAGCCATCTTATCACTGACATGGCCAAAAAATTGCCCAGTATGTACATTTTATAAACTCTTTTATCATTGCCTAAGCATTGTTCCCACTGGGGTAAAGAACTCTGGGATTCTATTACCTCACATATATGCAAAATATAATCCAAGATAATAGATGCCACTACATATACTATGGCCACAAACAAGC
This sequence comes from Cabassous unicinctus, assembly GCA_029593785.1. NCBI lineage: Eukaryota > Metazoa > Chordata > Mammalia > Cingulata > Chlamyphoridae > Cabassous > Cabassous unicinctus. The sequence continues at coordinate 13,085 of JAQZBX010065016.1, read as the reverse complement.
CTCACTGGGACATTCCTTAACTTTTCAGAGTTCCACGCTTTATACATAGTGATTAAGGCACTCATTTCACGTCTCAGTATACATAATACTGGGATCTTGGAGAAGTTGCTCAATGGAGCTACCACTCTTCCTATGGCCCCCAAAATGCTGGTTTAATTAAAAGGCCTAATGGCTTCTCAGAGAGCACTCATTTAAGTTACAAAAATGGTAAATGGATTCCTAATGAGTATAAACATTGCCACAGGCACTGACTAATCTAAATTCCTGCCCACCACTTAGGACACACCTCCCTACAGTACTGATACACAAGTCCCACAACTGCCTGATTTGTGAGCTGGGAAAATTGTCTCCAAAGGGACACTCTTATCAAAATTAGCCCTCCAGGTAATAGAAACTAGAGAAAACAAAAGGAATATTAAAATATATGAAGGCAAATAAAAACAATCAGAGCAGAATAACATTGCTGGTGGAAGAACAGGCAAAGTTTTAGCAAAAACCCAACCAATGAGAAAGGCATAGATTAAAGACAGAGGCTGAGCACAGAATAAACACATTAAAAAAATCAGATGCCAAGACACCAGGACAAAATTAAAAGCCATATTAAGAAAGAGTATGTTATGGCCCAGTCAAAGGAAAAAAATAAACCCCCAAGTGAAACACAGGATTTGAGACAAATAATCACAGATATATATATAATCTTTAAAAAATTCAATGAGATGGCTAAAAAGATGAAGGATGTTAAGAAAGACACTAGGTGAACAAAAAGAAGAATTCAAAAGCTTGCAAAAAGTAACAAATCTTATGGGAATGAAAGATACAATGGAATTGATTAAAAATACAGAGGACATGGAGGTAGAGTTCGGGAAGATGACATCATAATATGCAGGCAAGACTCAACTTTCTGGCAAAAACAAAGGAGAAAGGTCTAAAATCTATCTGATGGACCTACTTTGGGGGTTAGCTGTCCAAGACAGTGCTACACAACTTCCAAGAGGGTGAGGGACAGAGAGATGAAGAACCTGAAAAAAGAAATGTTAGTTACCAAAACTCCACAGTGGCCAGGAAGGACTTCCTTCCCCTGCCCCAAAATACTAGGCCTGGTTAAAACCCTTGCCTCACTGGAGCTGACTAAGAAGGGAAGAGACATCTTCCTCCCTGTTAGCTGTTACAAGGGAAAAGAGTGGGGAAGTTCGAGGGCTATTCTTTAGTGAATTCAGCCATCAGAGTCCTCTTTGAATCTCAGCTCTGGCAAGACCAAAACACAGGAAAGTAAAGATTGAAAGAAACAGCTCCCTGGAAAGGTCCATCAAGCACTGACTGCTGGCCAGTCTGAAAATTGCATGAAGAAAAGTGCTTTTCAGTCTTTCTTGACCAGAACTACTAGGAGAAAAATCTGTGCCCCATTAGAGAGTCCTTAGACTGATTTTGACAACTTAAGCTAGGCAATTTTAATGTCTTAAAATAAGTTGAAACAAATAGGAAAGAAGAGCTTTGGTAAAAAAAGAAAAACATTAGGCAAGAGAGAGAAATTGAACATTATAATAAATTCAACATATTCAGATGCCTAGACATCAGCAAAAATTACACTCCATATTAAGAAACAGGAAGAGATGACCCAGCCAAAGGAACAAATCAAATATCCTGAAGAGATACAGGATTTAAGTCAATTAATCAACGGTAATCATGCAAATCTCCTAAATAAATTCAAAGAATTGAAAGAAATTATGACTAAAGAGATAAAGGGTATTAAGAAGACACTGGGTGAGCATAAATAACAATTTGAAAAGCCTGCAAAGAAAAGTAACAGAACTTTCAGGAATGAAAGTCATGATGGATTAGAAAATATATTAAGGCACATAAGAGCAGATTTATATTCCTTGATGACAGAATTAGTGATTTTGAAGACAGAACATATGAACCAGAAAATACAAGAGAACAGAAAGAGAAGAGAATGTAAAAAATGGAACAGGGTTTCAGGGAATTGAATGACAATACAAACAGTACAAATGCATGCATAAGCGGTGTAACAGAAGAAGTGAATGGAAAGAAGGGCAGAAAGAATATTTGAGGAAATAATGACTGAAAACTTCCCAACCATTATGAAAGATATAAATAACAATATCCAAGAAGGGCAATGCACACCCAAACAGAATAAATCTGAACAGAACTACCCTGAGACACCCACTATTCAGAATAACAAATATCAGAGATAAAGAGAGAGTTTTGAAAACAGCAAGAGAAAAGCAAAACATCACATACAAGAAAACCTCGATTAGATTGTGTCCACCTCTTGTCAGAAACAATGGAGGCAAGAAAAAATTGATATGATGCATTTAAGGTGCTGAATGAGTAAAACTACCAGCCAAGAATTGTGTATTGAGCAAAACTGCCCTTCAGAAATTAGGGTGAGTTCAAAATCTTCACAGGCAAACAAAAACTGATAGAATATGTTACCAAAAGACCATATTTACATGAGATCCTAAAGGATGTGCAACCTGAAAGGAAAAAACAATGGCAAGACATCAGGAGAAGAGTTTAGAAATGAAGTTTATTAGGAAGGGTAAGCTAATGGATAAGAAGACAGACAATAGAATGGTATGTCAACAGAGAACTGAAAGACAAAAATGGATGAAGTAAGAAATGCCTTTACAGTAATAGCATTGATGTTAATGGCTTGAACTCCCCAATCAGAAGACATAGTGTGATTTAATGGATAAAAAAATATGAGCCATCGTTATGTTGTCTACAAGAGACCCACCTCAGATATAGGACACAACCAGGTTAAATGTGAAGGGTTGGGAAAAGGTATTCCATGCAAATAGTAATCAAAAAAAATAGTGGTGGTAGACCAGATAAATGTAAAATAAAAATAATATAATATATGAACAATAATTACTTGTGTAACTGGCAAATTTTTCCTGTGATCAGTGTTCTGTAATATTCTTCATACAAAATAAACACTTGCTTTTAATTGAAGAGGACTGGAGAAGAGATACTTCTGAATATATCATTTTTCTTTAAACTTTTCTTATTCATATGCTTTAATTAAAATAATAATCCAGATCAATAATGATTTAGCATGACTACTGCTGAACAAGATTTTGAGATTTTCTGCCTCATGCAATTAAAGTTGGCAAATTGTTATCTGCTGTAATTCATTCCAATAAGATGTGAAAAATTCTCAAATAGGAATTTGATTATCTAGAAAGATTTATGGCTTAAATGGAAATTAAATAACTAAACCAATAATTTATTTCATTCTTAGAGATTATTATGTCCAATAGTTAGAACTGTAATATAAAAATAAGAATTATGATATAATTACTTTCTATTATATTTGAATTATTATTTAAATTTATAAATATTTGTTGCTATTGTATCTATTCTTTATAATTGATTATATTAAATCTAACATGGCCTTACACTCTGTTTTAAAATTTGTAATTTCTTTCAATCTATTTTTCCATTTATTTTACAATTTTATAATAAAGGACTTTTTAACAGCTGAAAAAGCCATTGATTATACACTTTGGATAGAAAATATGGTATGTGAATATATCTCAATAAAACTGCATAATAAACAACTAAATAATTGTGCAAGAAGAGCCAGAAATAGCAGCTATGTACAGCAGGAGAAACAGAGAGTTCAAGAGATGAAGAATTTCCTTGTTTGTTTGTCTGGTTTTTGTTTATTATTATTATTATTGAAATAAGGAAATTGCTTTAATAATGATTGAAGTGATTAACACACAACTATGTGATTATACCAAATACCATTGATTTTACACTTTGGATCAATTGTATGCTTTATAATACATATCAATAAAATTTATCTGTTTAAAAAAATCCACAATGAGATACCACTTCAAAAAAAGTTAAAAGTTCAAAGTCTTCACAGAATAAATAAAACCTGATAGAAAATCTTACCAAAAGACCAGAATTACAAGAGATAATAGAGAGTGCTGCACCCTGAAAGGAAAAAAAAAAGGGTGAGAGACTTGCAGAAGAGTGTAGATATGAAGATTATTAAAAATGGTAAGTTAAAGTGTTAAAAGACACACAATGGTAGTTATGACAACAGAAAGCCAACGGACAAAATGGATGAAGTAAGTAATGCCTTTATAAGAATAACATTTAATGTTAATGGCTTGAACTCTCCAATCAAAAGACATAAACTAATATAATGGATAAAAATATGATCCATCTGTATGTGGTCTACAAGAGACTAACCTCAGACATAAGAGCATAACCAAGTTAAGAGTGAAAGGTTGGAAAGAGATGTTCAATGCAAATAGTAACCAAAAAAGAGCTGGTGAAGTGATAATACTAATATTGGACAAAATAGATTTTTAAAACAAAATTGTTATAAGCAATGAAGAGGGACATTATATGTAAATAGAAGGGACAATTTACCAAAGAAGGAATAGCTATACTAAATATTTATGTACCTAACCTGAGTGCTCCTAGATACATGAGACACACACTGGCAAAACTAAAGGGATAAATAGATGTCTGTACAATAATTGTTGGAGTCTTCAATACACCACTCTCATTATTGGATAGAACATCTGGACAGAGGATAAAAAAAGAAACAATTTGAATAATATGAGAAATGAACTAGACCTAACAGATATCTACAGAGCATTATACCCTCCAAACACCAGGATATGCATTCTTTTTAAGAGATCATGGATCTTTCTCCATGATAGACCATAATTTGTGCCACAAGACTACACTCAATAAATATAAAAACACTGAAATTATACAAAACACTTTCTTGGATCATAACAGAATGAAGCTGGAAATCAATAATGGATCAAAAAAAGAAAAATTCATAAATATATAGAGAATAAAAAACATATGCTTAAATAATCAGTGGGTCAAAGAAGAAATGGAAAGAGAATTCAGCAAATATCTTGAGACCAATGAAAATGAGAACACAACATATCAAATCTCATGAGAAAGACAAAAGCAGTGGTGTAAGGGAAATTTATAGCCATTGAGTACACTTTGGATGGATTTATTCTTTATTATTCTGTATTGATAAAATTGACTAAAAAAATACACAGAGGTTTATAACAGCAGATTTGAAATGGCCAATGAAAGAATAAGTGAATTAGTAGAAAGACCATCTGAGTTTGAATTTACAGGAGAACAGAGAGAGGAAAGAATGGGAAAAAATTGAACAGACTATCAGGAAATTGAATGACAGTGTGAAATGCACAAACATATGCATGATGGGTGTCCTGGAAGGAGAAGAGAATGGAATGGGAGCAGAAAAATATTTGAGGAAATAGTAGCTGAAAAATTCTCAACTCTTATGAAGACATAAATATCAACATCCAAGAAGGACATTACACCCCAAGTATAATAAACCTGTATAGACTTACTTCTAGACAACTTCTATGTAGCATGTCAAATGCAAGAGATAAAGAAAAAACGTAGCAGGAGAAAAGCAATTCATTACATACAAGGGATACTCAATATGACTGTGCTAATTCTCATCAGAAACCATGGAGGTGAGAAGGCAGTGGTATTATATGTTAAAGGTAGTGAAAGAGAAAAACTGCCAGCCAAGAATTATTTATCTTGAAAAAAACTGTCCTTCAAAACTGAGGGTGAGTTTAAAGCCTTCACAGATAAACAAAACTAAGAGAGTATGTGAACACAAGACCAGATTTACAAGAGATAAACAAGAAGTGCTACAACCTGAAAGGAAAAGACAGGAGAGACAGGACTGCAGAGGATTGTAAAAATGAATATTTAGTAAGGGTAACTAAAAGAATAAAAAGATAATTGTAAGATAGACAATGGAAAGCCAAAGGATACAATGGACAAACTATGTAATGCCCTTACAGTAATAACTTTGAATGTTCATGGATTGAACCTACCAATCAAAGGACACAGGCTGGCAGAAGGGGTAAAAACTTATCAGCTATCTATATGCTGTCTACAAGAGACTCACCTTACTCACAAGGACATAAATAGGCTGAAAGTGAAAGGTTGGAAAAAGATACTCCATCCAAAAAGTAATTAAAAATGAGCTGGAGTAGCTAAACTAATATGAAACCAAAAAAAAAGAAAAAAACTAAATGCAAAGCAGCTATAAAAGCTGAAGAAGGACATTATAGAGTAGTAAGAGAAGCAACTCACCAAGAAGAAATAATGATAATAAATATTTTATATACCTAATCAGATACATAAAATACATGAGGCAAACACTGGCAAAACTAAAGGAAAAAATAGATATCTCTACAATAATAGTTGGAGACGTTAAAACACCACTCTCTTCTTTGGATAGAACATCAGAACAGAGTGTCAATAAGGAAACAGAGAACTTGAATAATAAGATGAACAAACTAGAACTAACAGACATATCTAGAACATTGTACCCCCAAACCTCAGGATACACATTATTCTCAAATGCTTGTGGATCTTTCTCTAGGTTAGACAACAAGTAGGATCACCAAACAAGTATCAATAAATTTAAAAAGATTAAATCATGGAAAGTACTGTCTTTGATCATAATAGAATGAAGCTGGAAATAAATAACAACTGGAGAAAGGGAAACCTTACAAATAAATGGAGGTTAAACAACACACTCTTAAGAATCAGTGGTAAAAGAAGAAATTGCAAGAGAAATCAGAAAATATCTCGAGACAAATGAAAACAAGAACACAGCATATCAAAACCTATGGAATTCAGTGAAATTATTTGACAAAATGCAGCACCCTTTCTTGATCAAAACAATGCAAAAGATAGGAGAAAGCTTTCTCAATATGTTAAAGTGCATATATGGAAAGCCTGCAGCTAGCATTGTACTCAACAGTGAGACTGAAAGCTTTCCCACTAAGATCATAAACAAAACAAGGATGTCCGATGTAACCAGTGTTATTAAATATTGTTTTAGAAGTTCCAGCTAGAGCAATTAGGCAAGAAAAGAAATAAAAGACATCAAAATAGGAAAGGAAGAAGTAAAAGTTTCACTATTAGCTGATCACATTATCTTATACCTAGGAAATCCTGAAAAATCCAAAACAAAGCTACTAGATCTAATAAACAATTTCAGCAAAGTAGTGGGATACAAGATTAATATGCAAAATTCAGTAGTGTTTCTATACACTACTAATGAGAAATTTGAGGAGGCATTCAGGAAAAAAAAATCACATTTGAAATAGTGACTAAAAGAATTAAGTCTTTAAAAGAAAACTTAACCAAGGATGTAAGAGATGTATTCAGAAAACTACAAAACATTGTTCAAAGAAACCAAAGAAGACCTAAATAAATAGACGGGTATTCCATGTTCATGGATTGGAATACTAATATCATTAAGATGTCAATTCTAACCAAATTGATCTACATATTCAACAGATGGGCTGCAGCATCTGCTGCTTGTGGCAACTGTTCATTTAAGCATCTAGCTCATTGCAGCAGGTGAAGGCATCTACTCATCTGCTTTAGGAGCCACTGGGACCCAAACCTGGGACCTCCAATGTGGTAGGCAAGCATCCACCTGGTTGAGCCATATCTGTTTCCCTTTGTTGTGTTTTTATTAAGGGAAAAGAAAGCAGTTCCTTTCTTTTCTATACTATGAACAACTGTTCATAGTATTCTTTTATGATCTGTTTTATATCTGTAGTAATGTCCTCCCTCACATTTCTGATTTTGTTTACTTGCATACTCACCTTTTTTCTTTGACTATCTAGCTAAGCATTTATCATTTTAATTGATGTTTTCAAAGAATAGAATTCAAACTTGTGGTTTCTAAATTCTCTCTATTGCTTCCTATTCTCAATTTCATTTATTTCTGCTCTAATGCTTTTTATTATTTATTTCTTTCTGCTGTCCTTGGGATTACTTTACTGTTTGTTTTCCAGTTCCTCCTGGTTTGAAATTAGGTCTTTGCTTTCAGCTATTTCTTCTTTTTAATGCAGGTGTTTAGGGCTATAAACTTACCTCCCAGCTCTGCCTTCAGAGCTTATGCATCACACAAGTTTTGATATGTTGTGCTCTCATTTTTGTTTGTTTCTTGATATTTACTGATTTTTCTTGTAATTTCTTCTTTGACCCACTTCTTAAGAGTGTGTTTTTTAACTTCTATATATTTGTGACTGTTCCAGTTCTCCAACTATTATTAATTTCCAGCTTCATTCCATTATGGTCAGAGAAAGTGCTTTATATCATTTTAATCTTTTGAAATTTATCGAGACTTGTTTTGTGCCCCAACATGTGGTATATCCTGGAGAATGATCCATGTACACTTGAGGAAATGTGTGTCCTGTTATTTTGGGGTTCAATGTTCTCTACATGCCTGTTAGGTCTAGTTTATTTATCATATTATTCAAGTTCTTTGTTTCCTTACTGATGCTCTTCTAGATGTTCTATCAATTGATGAGAGTTGTGTATTGAAGACTCCAAAAATTATTGTAGAAACTTCTATTTCTCCCTTTAGTTTTTTCAGGGTTTGCCTCATGTATTTTGGGGCACACTATTTAGTTGCATAAATAATTATTATTGTTATTTGTTCTTGGTGGATTGCCTGTTTTATTAATATATATTGTTCTTTTTTGTCTCCTATGAGAGTCTTGCATTTAACGTCTATTTAATCCTATATTAGTATAGTTAACCATGCTCTTTTTTGGTTACTGTTTGCATCAAACATATTTTTTCAACTTTTCCCTTTAAAACTTTTTAAAAATTTTTGTTTTTTAAACATTTTTAAAATCTTTGAGTCTAAGGTAAATTTCTAGTAAACAGCATATATTGGATCATACTTTTTAAAAATCCATTCTGTTAATCTCAGTCTTTTGATTGGGGAGTTTAATCATTAACATTTAATGTCATTTCTGTAAAGGCAGTAATTTAGCCATTTTATCCTTTGTTTTTATACATCATATCTTTGATTTTTGTCTCTCTTTTAGCCTTTTAATTACCCTTACTGATAATCTTCCTTTCTATGCTCTACTCCAAGCCACTTTCTCCTATATTTTCTTTTCAGCCTGCAGAACTCCCTTTAGTATTTCTTACAGGGCAGGTCTCTTGCTGATGAACTGTCTCAGTTTCTGTTCATCTGTGAATATTTTAAACACTTTGATTTTTGAATGACAATTTTGAGGGGAAAAAAGAGTTTTTGCTGGAAGTTTTTATCTTTCAGTTCTTAAATATACTGCCTTCCATCCATGTTGTCTGATGACAATTCAACACGTAGTCTTATTGAGCATGGCTTGCATTGGATTAATCATTTTTCTCTTCCTGCTTTCAGAATTCTTTCTTTACCTTTGGCATTTGACCTTTTGATTTGCATTTGTCTTTGAGTAATTCTATTATGATTTATTCTGCTTGGAGTATATGACAATTCTTGATCATGTATGTTTATCTCTTTCATAAGAGTTGGAATATTTTGGGCCATTATTTCTTCAAATATACTTTCCCTTCACCCTTGTCTTCTTCTGAGACATCCACAATTCATGTTTGTTTACTTTGCACTATCATTCAAATCCCTGAGACCCTAACCAACCTTTTCTTTTCCTTTATCTGTCTCATCTCTGTCTGTAAGATTTTAATTGCCCTGTCTTCTCATTCACTGACTCTTTTTTCTGTCTCTTCAAATATGCTGGTTGTATGCCTCCAGTGTATTTTTAATCTCTTCTATTTTGTCTTGCATTCCCATAATTTCTTTTATGTTTGTTTTTTTACTTCCAAATTCATCTTTATGCCTACCCAGTGTCTTTTTATTATCCTTTATTTCTTTAGCCATATTTTCCTTCATTTCCTTGAATTGATTTAGGAAATTTTTTGAACATCTTTGATTCATTTTTCCAGATTCTGTATCTCATCTGAAGTTTAATTTGTTCCGTTGACTGGGCCATATCTTCATGTTTCTTAGTATGGCTTATAACTTTTGGCTGCTACCTAGGCATCTGATTTTCTTGATGAGTTTACTCAGTTTGTTTCTCTCTCTTGCCTAAGGTTTTATTGTTGATTAACTTTGTGTTAAGGTTCTTCTTTGGCTGTTGTTTCAACTTATTATAGACATTTAGAATGGCCTTTAGAATAGAGAATTTAACTGAGTCAATTTTTTTTCAGCACTTCTGCATCTGATTCGTTCCTTGAGTGGTAGATGGGAAACTTAAGCCACCACATGGAGAATACTACTAACAATTCTTTACTGAAGTTTATCATCCTTTATATTCCACCCTTACCTGGATATTACATAGTGTTCTTCTGCCTTTGGTTCCACAGAAGATTTCTTTCAACAGTTTCTGGCTGTATAACAGCTGTTTTGGAGTACAGTCTGAGATCTGGAGCTCCCTACTCTGCTATTTTCCCCTTGAATTTCCTACCAAAATAACTTCCTGTACTTGATGTTAACTTTATCATGTCCTTAGATATTTATAAGAAACCAATTTCACTTTTATGACAAAAAAGTTTTAGCATCATTTTATCTCTTATATTTACTTTTAAACTCTTTTATTGTCACTTTAATTATAGAAAAGAGACAAGTATTTTTTCATAGTGACCTGTAATCTTATTTATCCAAGTGTTCAATCCTCCTGACAACTTTTAATATTTTGACTTCTCAAATAGAATGCTGAATAGTATCTTTTTATTTCAAACTGCCTTAGGCCTCTTCCAGATGCCCTCTGGAAAATTAGAGAATTCATGCTTTCAACTTGTTCAAAGAGGTTCTAATATAGATTTATTTAATAACAATAAGATGCATTATCAAATTTAAAAAGATTTTCTGACCTTCTATTAGTTAGATTTATATGTATATACATGATATGTTTAATATATAAATGTTACTAAGATATATATTGCAGAAATTATATAAAGTTCCTAAAGATTTGTCAATGCTCTCACTGTCCATAAAATATCCTGGTAATAATCTTCCTCATAATAAAAAACAGTATAATGTTACCGGGCATAATTTCAGTTATTCTTAAAAATATATTACATACTACAAAACATATAATATTTTAATAATAAACTCTCATTAGATCTTTCCCGTTTATTAAACAATAATGAATTTACCATAGCCAATCTTTGTCTTTTGTAATCCACAGATAGTTTTTTATTCAATTTTGATATTTTCTTGAGAACACTGTAATCAGCTACAGAACTAAGTGCTTCACCTTCAAAAACATATTGTCTTAGAGACTTTTGAAAAGAACTGTGTCAGGTGCTCTAGGTCACCAGCTTCTAAAAGCATTGCTTAAAGAACTTTAACACCATACCATGAAACTAACACAAGATTTCCAATAATGTAAGTAAAAATTGATAAGTTGATGAAAATTGTTAACACAAGATCGATCTGAACAAGGATTAATTACTTAGGACTGAACTCATTGATAAAATATGATTGTGGATGTTGTTTAAAATATTGCTGATCTTTCAATATTTTATTTTTGAAAAAATATAAAGAATCTCTTTTGATTTTCAGTTAAACTATCCATTACTCATTAAACAGCTATTTTCTCTATGCCTGGTCCTCAAGAATTTGGGAAACTCTTAATGAATGAATATTCTTATTTTCATGGAAATATATTTATTTGCCTAAGTACAATAAGAAAATGTCCTCTTTGTTAGCAAGACATAATTGGAGACACAGATTATAAAACCAAAGCTTTGACTAGAATACTATAATTGAAAATAATATTAGCTGAATCTTAAATCTTAAGAAAACTAAATTCATAGCATATTTCAAACCTTCTTAGTCTTATTTCTTGTTATAATTATTAGACTCTTTTTATTTCTTTCATCTACTCTAAAATAACCATGACTTCACCAAGCCATGCTAATGCACTATACTTTTAATCTTTTAGCTTGTACTTATGAAATTTATAACAGAGCTAAACTTCGCTATCACTAATACCTAAGAATCACTTCCTTAAAACCTCCTTGCTTTTGATATATGGCCAAACTCTAAATCAAACTCCTCATATATGCCCGTAACATTCCCCCATGTGGGACATGACTCCCAGGGATGAGCTTCTCTGGCACAAAGGGGTTACTACAAAACGTTTGTGAAAATGATGAGAGTCAGAGCATAAAGGATTAAGTATTCAACAAGCATGCTTGCTGGCAGGGACACATTAGTAAATGTCTCCAAGGTCTCTGCATACTGCAGACGTCAGTAGGAGGAAGCAGAGCAGGATGAACCCACCACTAAGAAGTTACTGTATAAATTCCTAAGAAAAACTATCTAGTAATACAGGAACAGGTAGCACTCTCAGGCACCAAGCTGAGATATTAGATAGACTTAGGCATTTAGGGCTAGAAACAATGTTTATACTTATGCCCCTTGGTAAACTGCCAGAGAAGGCAGTGTTCTTGCTGTAGCAAAAGAAACATAATGGGAGAGCAAGGTTATGGGGGAAGAATTTATGCATTGTTTTAAGCTAAATAAAAAAAAGGGTCACAGTGATCTCTGGGCTGTTTTTTGCCGGAGTGAGCTGCAGCCCTCTGCTTCATATGCATCAACTTGTCTGACTCTTCCTTTGTGCCGCACCTTGACAACAACATATGGTGCCCAAAGTGTGGCTCGACTAGTCCTTTCTCATCATCTTTTTCTCTCTAGATCAGTGCTGTGGAACTAAGGACTGTTGTTGCTGGGTCAGACGGTCCTTAAATCTTATGTGGTGAGTCAAATAATCTTGATAGTCAGGGTAATGGGAAATCAGCCGACTCAATTTGAGGAATATTCTGAGGTTTTAAAGACCCTGTTAAAGAATACAGGTGTATCTGTGATGACCCACGAGTTACTAGAACTCTTTTCTCTTGTACAAAAACATTGTTATTGATTTTAGCCGCAAGGGCGGAATGTGTTAAATTTGAAACAATGAAAACTAGTAATGAAATCATTGTGGCAAGCTTATCAAAAAGGGGAAACAGTTCCTTTTCAAGTATGGTCTTTGTGTAGTCTTATTTCTGTTGCTCTTGAACCATTACAGTCAAATGAAAATGAAGATATTAAAATGGATACTGCTATTGTTAAAACTGTAGCAGAACAAGCTAATGATGATTTTAGTGAAAATATATATGAAAAAAGTAATGAATGGGCAAAGACAGATAAACTCATGTTT
>JAQZBX010065015.1:0-16382 GCA_029593785.1 Cabassous unicinctus | reverse complement strand
GTCTGATGGTAAAAAAAAAAAGAGTTTCAGCAATAGCTGTGGACTCTACAAACAAATGATCTGTGCAAAAGCTCTTTCACAGCACATCTGGATGACCATTCACTAATGAAGATAATGAGAAAATAATCACTGTTTATGTCCAGGCACAGTTTGAAAAGATATAGTGTAAGTTAAACTCAATAACTGAAATATTTTATGTCTTGATTTATTTTAAATCATTTAATGAATTTAGGTTTTCTGATCCTGAGGATGTTAAAATTGATATATTGTAACAGGAAAGAAAATGAAAGAGAAATACATGCATTCATTGATTTCAAAGTGTCTCTTTCCCATTTACTTTATACTGAATTCCTGATGAAAAGCCATATATTGATACAATGGTGGCATTTTATTTGCAAGTAATGAGAGCTGTTTCCATTTAATTTTTAGCATATTTTATCATATTGTTCTTTGACTTCAGGGGGACTGCAACATAAGAAGACATGGGCAATCTTACTATATTCACAGAATTCCTCCTCATGGCTATCTCAACTTCCCGGGAGCTCCAAGTCTTGCAAGGTCTGATGTTCTTAGTGATTTATCTAGGTGCCCTGATTGGGAATTTTTAAACTGTTACTGCCATTGTAATCAACCCACATCTATACTCTCCAGTGTATTTCTTTATTGCAAATTTATCTTATCTCTTATAGATCTTTGTTGCATTTCAGTTAATTTTCCCCAAATGGTGGTGAATTCTCTGACAGGCAAAAATTGATTTCTCTCCTAGCATGTGCCTCTCAGATTTTCCTGATTATCCTCTTTGGATCAGCAGAGCTGGCCTTTTTTGTGGTGATGTCTTATGATCGCTATGTTGCTATCTGCCACCCTCTGCACTGTGGGCTCACCATCACCCCACATCTGTGCACACAGGAAACTGGTGGCTCATGGGCAAGTGGTTTGGTCTATTCTGCTATCCACACAATCACCATGTTCAGGCTTTCTTTCACAGAGTCCAATGTGATGCATCAATATTTCTGTGATGTGTCTCAAATTTTCAGGATCTCCACTTCAGATGTTCACTTTTTTGAGTCTATAGCTTTGCCTATAAGTGCTTGTATTTTCTTACTATGTTCTGTTCTTTTGTTTAAATCCTATATTGACATATTTTCAATGGTGCTTAAGATGCATTCTGTGGAAGCCCGTAACAAAGCCTTATCCACCTGTACCCCACAGCTGGCTATTCCCATTTTGTTTGTGATTTCTTTGTTGACTGCTGTCTTAGGTCCCACTGCAAATGAAACATCTCTTAGTAATCTTATTACAGCTATGTTCTACACCATGGTACCACCACTCATAAATCCCCTCATGTACAGTTTGCAGAACAAGGAGATTAACACTGCTCTAGGAAGAATGTTCCACAGATATTTTAAGCTCCCAAGAATAGTTTGGTTTTATTAATTCTGAAACATTTGAATGAAGTATAATTTATATTTGATATTATGATCTTAAAATTGAAACTCTTCCTGCTAATATATAGTTTAGATAACACACACCTTTTTGAGGTTTCTGTTTTCATATGTGGTAATGAGCTATAAATTTCTGTATCCTAGTTTTCTCAAATTCATACTGATGTGTAATTCATACATTCATCTGGAAAAATCTTCACATTGTTTAATGCTTTGAATAATATTTCAGATGGTTTTGAGCTAAAAGAAAACAATGATATCACATAGAGAAGACCAGGGATGAGACCTTTAAAAGATATATAAACATTTGAGATAATTTCAAAGGATTTGATACTGTCAGCTTGGAATAAAATATTACATTTTTTGAAATAAAAATTTCAATTAAAATTGCATTTTTGCATTCACCATTATACAAATATCTGTAGGAAGTAATAAAATGATATTGAGGCACCACTGCAGAATAAGGTTGTTGCACTGCATCCATGCAAAAGCTGCTTTCCTGTTTGAAAAATGGAATATCTTTTGTATGTTTGATGCTTTTGATCTCTACATGTGATCTGGCTAAGAAAGCACATGCCATGCTCAATTCATTCAAACCTTCTTCACAATGAAGAATAAGCAATTACAGAGGGAATGTGTAGTAGAGAATAGTCTTAGCATGGCATGTTGCCTTAAGCTGGGATACACAATTGCCTCCTGCTGGCCTGGCAGTATAAAAGACAACACCTTTGGACAAAAGGAAACTACCTATTGGCATATTCTTTTTCTTATTGCCCTAAGCATATGTGAATATTCACTGGAGGCAGTCTTATTGTCATGGGCATGTTGCACGATCCTTTTCCCTGGTTTTATATAACTTTCCCTGGTGGGGAGAACCTGGTTCATCCACTAAGACACACAAACACAGAGAAGGTGCTGCACTTAAAATGTGTCTCTCTTTGGCCATATATTTAGACCTGCTGGCTAAGGGAACTCAATGCCCAGTAGAGAAACTGAACTTGATGTGTCTCTTTTTTGTGTAAATAAACCATTGTTCAATCCAGTGCTGTGTGAAATGTGCTTCTGTTGGTAACTCAACACCTATATTGGAGTGGGCTGACATCTCTTTAGGTGTCTCTCTTTCTGACAGACAGATTGACCATGTTGGCTGGATCCCCAAACAAGAACATCATCCTATGGTGAAGGATTAAAGGGTTGCCAGTTTGTTCATCAGAGGGTCATGTCAGCTCTCCAAAGGAGTGACTGGCTGACTGAGGAGCTGGCTTATCTTTGGCTATGTGGAGTCTAGTGGGATGTAAGCACCCTCCTATTAAGAGGAAAGAATTAATGTGGTAGATATAGGTGGAGATGATGGAAATGGGTTCTAGGAAGAGTAGGGATACTATACACTGGCTCTTGGCTGCCTGTGCACACGTCTGCCTTCGCCAAACATTGGGGTCTTAAGAGTTGCAAATTACAAGGGGAACATCTAGGGTCCCGGTGTAGATGATCCACCATATTTGGGCTGTTTGTAAGAACCACCTGCCAACTACCCTTGGCATTACCAAAATTGAAACTGTTATAATGAGGTATTTTCTAAGATCAAAACATGGAAGTTAAAAAGATAGATGTTGGCAGAAGTCAAGGGAAGTTCATGTAGTTAGGTTGGCACATCTGTTCAATGTACAGATATTGCAAAGTCAGATGTCTAGGGCTGAGGTTTGCAGTATGGAAAAGATGACTTCTGAACCTCTGCTCAAGGTATTTTTGCCAGCATCAGAAAGGACAATTGATAGGATAGAAATATAAGTCCAGGCCACTTTTAGTCTGGGTTGCTGGAAGCATGAGAATTGCATTTGTAACTGTGGGAGATGTATGCAAAAGTAAAACTATATGAAGCTGTAACTGCACTGAAGGTAAAGATAATACATACTTGACTATATGACCCTGCCCTTGGGCAGGATATGGATGAGATGATCCTATCTTGGTCAGCATCAGAGAGATTCATGAAAGAAGGCCTTCACCAATTGAAAGAACTTCTGTCTTTTTTTCTGTCCCCATGGATGATGGTGAAGAATGGTAAGAAAGCTCCACTATAATGTCCATCTCTGGGGTGGAAAAAACAGGGAGGTGTCAGTCTTCTTCACTAAGGCAGGCTTGGAAGGACAGGCCCTTGCAGCCCTGAAATGGGAAGCTGTCCCACCTGAAGGGCCTTAAGTGGAACAAAAAGAGCAACCAGAGAAAGATAAAGGAGGGGACATGTCCCACGGACTGGACAAAGTGACTTTCATTATTTATTCAAGAGAAAAACAGAGCAGAATTTAAGGAAATGTATAGGGAAGAATTCAGCCAACACAGATGGGTTAATGGGAGTCCCACTAAGTTAGGTGTTAAGGCCCTAGTTCGAACCTTAAAGGAAGAAGAGGCTCAAAGGACTGAAAGATTTAAAATCCAGCATCACCACCCTCTGAGTCCCTAAACAAAGTTGTGGGAGTTGGAAAATGCAACTAATAAGGCCTCCCTGCTCCCAGATTAGGAGAGGGGGGATGACAATTCCGACTTGAGCATGATGTGTTAGATAGGGATAATAACCCCACTTGCCTGTACCACAATATAATCCCATTTAAAAAATGAATAATGGTGGGGCAAACATCCCTGGGTCCCTGATGGAGATTGGCAGCCCCAGGCTTCTGTTTGGGAAAAAGGGAAAAAATGGGGGATCCAGAACTTCATGGGGCTCTTAGAAAGAGCAGTCTGAGTGAGAGTAACTCCAGGGCCCCTCAGTGGCAAGTGCAAACTACTGGCATTTGTGGGTCTCTCGGGTGGACATGGTGATCCATGACAGGCAGGTGCAAATGTATTTCTGGGTGGAGCCCTTTAGGCCATTTTGGACACCAGTGACCATGTTTCCCACCACTGAGAGCATCATAAGTATTGAAATTTTGGCTGCCTGCTGCCTGTGTCACAAATCAGCACCATCACTTGATGGGTGAGAAGTCTGAACAATAACTGTAGGGTGTGCCCACTCCTGCTCACCACTGGAGTTGTCACAGCCCTGACAGATATTTCAACAAAAACAGTTCCACCTAGCTGGTAGGTAAAAAGGGGTATTAATTTGTCAGCTCCCATTTACTGCAGGTAGAAGTGTTGAGAACAATCCTGTTGCAGATTAGCAGGCCCATCTACCTTATAAAGAGGCCTAAGGAACATGGTGACTGTCACCCTTGGTCCCTGCAATACCAATATCGTTGCTGCCACTGAGTTGGTGGGAGCCCACACTGGGAATGCTGTTATGGACCTAATTCCTTCTCCATCCCTCTGTGAGTTAGGAATAAAATCAGTTTACTCTTAGGTAGAATATCCTCCAGTATTCATTTACTGTGCTTCCACAGATATATTGTAACTCTCCTCCAATTTGTCTCCAGTGGGTAAGGCTAGACTTATAAGGAGTCCATATATCCCAAAAGTAGTTGTCATCCATTACATGGATGACATACTCATTGCTGAACTCACCAAACAAAAACTAGTTTAACAAGCCCCACAAACCTTCATAAATATTATAACAACTACAGATTTGGCAATCAACACTGAGAAGGTCCAGGAGTTTGCCCAACAATTTCTAGGGACCACTTGGATCAATAGTCAAAGTTGCATACCAGGCAAAGATAAACAGAAGTTGTCAATGGCAGCTCCC
This sequence comes from Cabassous unicinctus, assembly GCA_029593785.1. NCBI lineage: Eukaryota > Metazoa > Chordata > Mammalia > Cingulata > Chlamyphoridae > Cabassous > Cabassous unicinctus. The sequence continues at coordinate 11,264 of JAQZBX010065015.1, read as the reverse complement.
ATTATGGGCACACGGATTAAAGGAACAGCTTATGAGCTGAAAATGAGATCTATTTGTCACCTAAGTTGATGTTCATAGCAAAGGCCCATTTAAAGCAGAATGAAATATAAAATTCCTCTGCTGACCAAGCATGTTCCCAATAGGTTGTCATGATTGATGTCCAGATCATCATTGAATGAGACATGCAAACCCACATCAGATGCAAGAGTGGGCCAAATCAAAATGAATCACCCTAAAGAAGTAAGAGCCAACAATGCAACACTGTCATGTGATTCATTCCAGTGAGCCCAGATCATACAAGGTTTTGAGCTGGGACACATCAGCTGGAGCATAGTTCCCATATATTATGCAGGGTTCAATATAGAAACAGAACTCACAGGAGATATCTGTAAATATTATGAGACTTTATATAATTGTTTCACATGACCATGGGCATGTATGAGTCTGAATTTGGAAGGGCAGAATTTAAGCCAGAAATTCTAATGAAGATCATCAAAGAATTCCCTAATTGAAGCTTGTTGGCTGAAATAGAGATAGGAATACTCTCTCCTGATGTCTGAAATCACGTCTCCTTTTAAGGCCTTCAACTGACTGGATGAGAAGTTTCTCATTGTTGAAGGTAATCTCCTCAGTTGATTGTAGGTGAAATCAGCCATAGATGAAATCAATTCACTGATGATTGAAGTCCATGAAATGTCCTCACAGTACAATTAACCCAGTGCTTGCCTAACCAAACAACTGAGCACCATTACCTGGTCAAGTTGACACATGAGCATAACCACCATAGCCCAAATGTGTGTGGCATCTCTACCACATAAAATCATTGCCCTTAGACATGAGTTCCAGTGCTCTCTTTATGCTGCATACTCATACTTCAGATATAGGAAAATTCCATGCACCATACAAATGCTGAGGCCACTATTGCAGCCTCAGAGAAACACCTGTGCCACATATTCAGATACTCATCCTAAACCAAATCAAATCAAGTTACCTCATTTAGAGAAAACAAGACCCAAGAATGGGCACATATCCAACATAAAAGACAGACCTTTCATGCTTGCTATCACCCATCCCCAAACAAATGTGGGCAATTAAACAGAAGACTCAAACCACAATTATGCAATGGCCATCAAAAAAGACAGCTTACTTGTTGGTATTCTCACCTAACTAAAACTATTTGGATATTAAACACAGCACTCCAGCAAAAAGAACACACAGAATGGCAGCATTTGTTGAAAAATGCTGAGCTTAGAGAGAGTGGAGGACCAAGCAAGCACCTTATTAAGCTACACCAGAGAAATTCCAATCTCAATATACCTAATTGTTCTTTTTCTTTCTTTCCACTGGAGCACATTTTCCAGGGGTGGTTAGTGGTCTGGACTGCTGTAGTATTACACAGGTGCCCACCAATTCCAACCTGGAGGTGATATGAACTTCGGATGTTTCCCTCTTGTTGGACTCCAAATGAATGAGGCAAGGGGTTTCAAAATATTTGGCACTAGTGTAACTTTAATTATGCCTAACAGTACCAACACTTCAGGATAGATGAGCAACATTATAAGTTATGCCATGTTTGTTCAAGATGGATTTTGCTACTTGGACTGGAAGAATGGGGCCAAAGTATCTGAGTAAAACAACATGGACAATGCATTCGCAGAGAGGGGCTTAGGTCCTATGAGAAAGAAAGATGGAACTCTCTTGCTTGCAGTTGTAGATATTCTCTGATTTTGGGAGATGGACATTGTCCATCATCATTCTTTTGTTAGTTGTCCTGGGTGAGTCCGATGAACTGGAGAGTAGGTGTTGGCTGCAACTCTGCTGAGATTCAGGGAACAACCAGCATATTAAAATCCAGAAGATTTAAGTCTCTGGGACACATAGTTGATGCATATAGTGCTAATTATAGGTTCAAATAAAAGGGTTATGAGAGCCATGTGTATGAAAATTATAAATGAGTCTGTTATATAAGGGAGAATGGTTATCATATATTCCAAAGTAAGGTCCACTAAGAGGTTGCCATTTTCCTAGGATTGCCTGTCTACAGTGTCTAGATGCCTCTAGAACCCTCAGGAGCCCCCTTACTTGAAATACTGTTTACTGAGGCAGACAGAGAGGTTCTCCTAAGGCATGCATAAGCAAAACTTTTGGAATGACCTCCTGACTCACTTTGAAATCTCTTAGCCATAAAACCTAATTTGTATTTAATATTTCCCCTTTTTGGTCTAGGTCTTTTTCTAAGTGCTTCACTAGTTGGTGCTTGGTATTAATCTATTTGTATCAAGGAGGCTCATATTTAGGAGTCATGTCCCATTGCCAGGTTGGAAGATAGTGAATTTTTATGCTGAGGTTGTCTTAGAGAGAGGCCACATTTGAGCAACACCTTTAATCAAAACCAAAAAAAAAAAAAAAAATGGTGCAGTGCAAAGTTTAAGCCATAAAGTAAACCTTAGACCATGGTTATTAGCAATGCTTCAATATGTCTTCATCAGCTGTAACAAATGTACCACAACAATGAAAAATGTTGATAATGGGGAGAATTCTGAGAATGGGAAGCATTGGAGTATATGGAAATCCCCTATATTTTTATTTAACATTTATGTAATCTAAAGCTTGGTATATATATGCAATGGACTATTACTCATCTGTATGATGGAATATTATACTGCTGTAAGAAGCAAGAAAGTCCTGATGCATGCATGGATGAACCTTGAGGACATTATGCTGAGTAAAAAAAGGCACACACAAAAAGACAAATATTTTTGTTCTCCCTGATAGGAACTAAACATAATAAGCAAATTCATAGAGTTAAAATCTAGTATAATATAGATCCTCAGAGGGTATATTGGCATTAGAGACTGGAGAGTTGATGCTTAATTTTTACAGAATTTCTATTTATGATTATTGTAAAGGTTTGGAAATGAACGATGGTGAAGGTAGCACATTATTTTGAGTGTAGTTAACAGCACTGAATTACATAGATGAATGTGTTTAATAGGTAAACTTTAGGCGGTATATATTTAGGTATTTACCATTAGCAAAAAATAGTATAATTACAAAGAATTGTTATTATCAATTGTAACATATGTTCCACAGAAATTTATGGTGTTGTTGTTGAGGTGGTATATGGAAATTCTGTAATTTATGTTTAGTTTGTCTGTAAAACTACAACTTCTGTAATAAAAAAAAAAAGAAAAGAAAAAAAAAATTAAAAATGAAAAAAATACTTGAATGACACCAGACCCTGCATGGGAGAGATTCCTAGTGGATATTGTAAATAAATAGTGTGATTTGTTTCTGAGGATGTTGCTCTTGAGCCTCACTTTACTGCTACAAGGGTTATCAACACTGTTGAAGTGTATGACCAGGCAGCACAGTATATAATATCTGGGGTATAGAGCTGGTGCTCTGGGAAATCTAGTGTGTGCAGTATCACTGAGGTATGGAACACCACAAGTATTCCCTTAGGACAGAAACACCACACTGGTGCTTAGATAGATCTTAATTCTAGACTCACCTAGCCTGGAAATGGCAACAAACTATTTATTTATTTATTTATTTTTAATTTTTTTATTATTTAAAAGATACTTAGATTGCATAGACGTTACACAAAAAATATAGGGATTCCCATATGCCCCCCTCCGCACACCTCCCACACCCTCCCACATAAACATCCTTCATTAGTATGGCACAGTCATTGCAAATGACAAATGCATCCTGGGGCTTTGCCTTTCAGCATGGACCATAGTTCACATTGTAGTCTACACTCTCTCCCACACAGTTCTGAATGTTATGTGATGATATAAAATGGCTTATATCTGTCATTGCAACGTCACCCAGGATGATCCCCAAGTCCCGAAAAAGCCCCCATATTACAACTGTTTTTCCCTCTCCCTGCCTCCAGAGCCTCCAGTGGCCACTGCCTCCACATCAATCTTGTAATTTCTTCCATTGCTAGAATCGCAATATGTCTATTGTAGAATACCAGTAAGTCCACTCTAGTCCACAGCTCTATCCCCAATCCTGAGGATTCTGGGATGGTGATATCCACTCCACCTCCAATTGAAAGGGAGCTTATATCCCATGGTGAAGATGGATGGGGCTATGCTGCCTGCTGCTGCAGACTCTCTCCGTTCCCTGGGACTGCTGTTGCCCATAATCTCCCCACCAGTTGTCCTGGGTGAGTCCAATGAGCTGTAGAGGAGGTGCACAACAACCTATTTAGAGTCACTGCCAAGAGGGAGGACCTTCTATACCACCTACATCAAAGTGTATACGGTTCATATAAGGCCAGATGGATTTTGCTAAACATTATTGCTATTGGTGATGTACTGATGCCCAGATAACTAAATAAAATAATAAAATAAAATAAAAAAGATATTAAAAATACCCACTTATCACCTAAATAAGAGATAAAGGGGATTACACTAATACTGGCTTTAATGGAAGCTGGCATAATTATTATAGGTGAAAATCATTTGTATAATGTCTCTGCCCCAAAATTGTGAGGTCAGTGTGGAATAGGATATGTGTTTCTTAATTTCACTCAGAAGGAATAAAAGCAAACAACACATAATATCACCTAAAACCCTCAAACTGGACTCTTTTGCACATCATTGTCATCTCAAAACAGACAAATTCTTCTTCGATGCACCAGTGCCTTCCACCTAGCACAACATATCCTTATCCACAGAATTTAGTTACATAAACTAAAAAGGAGTGTATATATCATATTCAGTATTATTAAAAAGTGGATTTAATTCTACACAATTCATTTCTTAATTCATCTACTTTCATATGAGGTAGACAGTGCAGCAACCATTGCCCTCAAAAAGCCTAGAGTCTGAGACATTTGGAAGACACAAACAGTGGGTGCATGCACTATGTCAGAAAAAATATTACTTTTACATAAATAAATCTGTACATGTTGTGAATAATATACAGAACATGAAAAAGGAAATTCATTTCATGCAAAAAATAAAAAAAATACAGACCTTTGACCTTGTCAGCTAATTTGGGCTGGGCAATGGATGAGTTAGCTGGTTTCTATTCCTCCTTCAAGTAGGCTTGATCTCCCTACTGTGGGAGATCATATTTGATACCCTCCTCCAGTGATACCCATTTTTTAATGGTGCACAGAAGTGTCATCTATCATAACTGAGTTCATGCTCCAGACATGCAGCTCACCATCTGAAATTGATGATGAGCCCATCAAAATTGTTAATTTATCTATTGGGCTCCCTCCCAAAACTGGGGTTAGGCTATGGTAGGGGAATGTCCTCACGTGGCCTACTATCTTTCCCTGGAATCACAAATGCATCCTGTGTGTTGACAAGTATGATGCCTGGCTGTATAAAACATAATCCCCTAGCAGATAAGTGGAAAGCTGGTACATTGCTTTCCCTATTTCTTTCAGCATATTATATATATATTCACTGGAGACAGTCTGGTTTTTGTTGGAGGGAGTCTTGTTCCACAACTATGACACACAGCCACAAGAATGGGATGTGGCACATCATATATTTCCCTGCATTCGCCATGGTGTGAGACCTGCTGTATATAGAGTCCAATGTCCACATTTGAAGCTGACCCTTATCTCTTTCTTATGTGGATAAAACATTGTACTATCCAGTGCAGTGTCAGTCTTCTGTTGATGACATGACACCTATATTTGAGTGGGTTGATATCTCTTTAGATATCTGTCCTTCTGATCTACAGAATGAGATATAATAATAACAGACTTGGCTTTTGCAGGCAGAATACCAGAGATTGCTTATACTATATGATTCACTTTTCCCACCAAAACAAACAAACAAACAAACATGAAAATGTATCCTCTCATTATAGAAAGGGTTTTATTTTTCTGATTCTCACAAGCCAGCATTATGTGGGTTGCATTTAATTTGCCATGTTATAACTCAATTAAATCCCATGAAGTTTGCCTTTTTACTAGGAATCCTTACCAGAAAATGTTCAACATTAAGAAACTAATATTCATTTAACTTCAGCCTACATTCAGCAACTGGATAATTAGTGTACTATTTCTCTTTCTTTTAAATAGTCTCTTTACAATTTGATATTTTATTTTATGAATTTCTGAAGCTCTATACAGGTATTTTTAAGCATGTGTTTTAATTAAAGTACCCTTTATGTGGTAGGCTGTACCAACCAAGAAACTTAAGTTTTTCTAACATGAATAATTTTTCAAGTTATTTCTTTTAAATTTTAAACTAACAAATTCATTTTTAAAGGTAAACTTAAAAAATTTTACTTCAATAATGGTTGCTAAAGACACATCCTTTATGCCTAAGAATAACAAAATTATTTTATGGGTAATTCTCATAGCACTGGAAAGATCATCACATGGATACTTCGCTGTGTGAAAAGTTTGGTATACTCTGATATTTTGTTTGATGCTTTCCAGTTGAGGGCCTTCTAAAATGCAAAGTATGGGGAAGAATTACTGAAGAATCTCAAGTAGTGAGAATTTTCAAGTTTTATGCCAGCAATGATTTGAAGTATTTCCAATACTATGCACAAAATACTTGTATGCAATTTTCCTAGAGACCTTTATACAGATGTTTTACCTCTCTTTTATTTCCTCATTATTGTTAGAAGTGGTCTTTTTTTTTTCCTAGGCAGGCAATAAACTCTGCACACACACGGTGCCATTTTTTCTACAACAGTCTTGAATTTTTCATAGCACATCTCCTCAGGAGGAAATTAATTCACACAGGATACCCGCCTCCCTGAAACTTCTACTGTACTTGCTCATGGAAATATCAAGACCATTATAGGGGCCAGCTGAGAGATCTTAATTTTCCCATAGGAGAAAGAAGTTATGATGTATTTAAAACAAACCAAGGAAAACTGGTACTGATGAACTCTGCCATATTTCTGGTGATAATGTTTCTGAAGTGTCTTTTAAAATGAAACCTCATGTTTGCAGCAGACGTATTATAGTTCTGAGCAGAGAGAAATCCCACTAGTTTTTTTTTAAATTTATTTTGGGAGTTATTCCTTTTGTTTCCCACAAAAAATATATTAATATTTCAACACCAAGACTATCAGTAACAAAATTACTGGTAGACTATTTTCTCAATTAAAACATAATAGTTATAGTATCTAATTCTACAGGTTCAAATAAAATACAATTATTCAGAACAGTTATAACAAACAAATATGTATTTATAAAATACTATCCTAGAAATTATAGCAATATCAAAGTTCAATAAGAAAACATCAATTTTATTGTCAATTAAGTGACTATTTAACTAAAATTAGAACAATCAAAATTACCTTTAAAGGGAAATAAATCCCAACAGATGTCTTGCTGTAATTGAGGTTGATGAGCAGTCAACTGCTTTGAAGATTGAATCAAACATTCAGGTGCCTGAAGGTTGCAGTTGGAACATTAAGGGCAAAAGGAACACCTGAGAAAAACTGGGGCTTCAATTCTACTTTCACCAATATCTCCCTATTTTATTTGCTTTCCTTTCCTAGCTTTTTGGGCATTTTCTCAGAGAGCAGAGCTTCCAGACCCCTTTTTTCAGCTATCTTCTTACAGAATTGAATCTAGTTTATAGAAGGAATTGGTTCTTTCCAACTCTTTGTCCAGGTCTTCAGCAAACTTCTTGTAGAGGTTTTGCTTCTGATAAGTGAAGTTCATGTTTCTATACACATTGCAAAGTATCTTCTCCATTTCTGAGTAGTAAGTTTCCTCCTCAATTGAAATGCTCCCAAGACACAGCATATGTTTTTCATGGCTCTCAGAATGTATTTGAAGTTTCATCTGGGTTTTCTCAATTTCATTTTCCAGCAGCAAATTTTCGGATGGTACAGATGATTACTCATCCTGAAGACTTTTTATGTGCCCTGTAATTTCTTAAGTCATTTGATTTTCTTCACATATTTTCTTGGATGTTTCTTGTTTTTCTCATTCCAGCCTTTTAGAGGAAATATTTAAGTTCACAATATTAATGAGTTTATTCAGATCAAATACCAATTCATAGTTTATGTGTTCTCCATTTTCTGATTCCCTCATTTTGTCTAATTTCAAGTGGTTATCTCCTATAAGTGCTTCTCTAAAGTGATCAGGCAAATTTATGGCCTTCAGCACAGTTTCAGTGTCAGATTTTTTCTGGCCTACTTTATCCTCCACAACCTCTTTCATTCTGGCATTGGAATGCCCAAGCACTTTTTTTTCTGTTCCTTCAGTTCTTCCATGCTTTGCTTCCATTCCAGTTTCCTGGGGATCACTTGTAGAATTTCCTGAAGTTGAGCGATTTCATTCACACCATCTGTTATTTTCTTCTGAAGTTGTTCTCCTATCAGTTGAGATACTTTTTTAATTTAAAAATGTATTATTTAAATCCATTTTACAAGTAACTCAATTAACAATTACAGTGACAATACATCTGCTTTTGTCAATGGTTTCACTCTTCATCCCCATTTTTGTTCATTCCTCAATCTTGAGGGGTTTGCAATGATGTCTGCTCTGTTGGTTTCAGGCTATAAAGGGATGTAGGTATCTGATGGGGCAGGGGAATGCAATTGCTTCCATGCAGTTGAAGACACTCTTATTTTTAGGGGTGGAGTTGATCCATCCTCCTAATTTTGTAGGTTATCCATGGCAGACCCACACAACTAGAGCATAGGAGTTGTCCACATACTGACTAAGATTCAGGCCTCAACCACCATATAAACACTCCAAAATTTTTCCTTCTCTAAAAACTATACTTAACAAGTTAATTGAAAATTTTAGGTTTAGATAAAAGAAGTAGAAGAGTTGTGATTAGGAAATTTATAAATAAGTATACTTATGTTGTTTTGGGGAAGTAGATTTACATATATACCCAGATAAGGCCCACTGAGGGGGTATTAATTTCATGAGACCATGAGTCTTGCCTGTGGTGTCTGGATGTCCCTAGGGCCCTCAGGAGTGCTTTTTTTGAGGATTGTTTACTGTGGAAGTATGTTAAATCTGGCTGAGAGCTGCATAAGCATAACCTCTGGAATGACCTCCTGACACATTTTGAAATCTCTTAGCAATAAAACCCTATTTTATTTAGGAGTCCCCCTTTTAATCAAGTTATTTCTCCAAGTGCATTAATGATTTAAGCATGTTAATAATCCTCCAGTGCCAGGGATGCTCATTCCTGGGAATTATGTCCCATATCTGGAGGAAGGCGGTGAGTTTCTTTGAAGATTTTGCCTTAGAAAGAGGCCACATTTCAGTAAAAAGGAGCTTTACAGGAGGCAACTCTTAGACATTAATGCTACTTAGGGCGAATTTCATTAGCACATGAAATAAGGTTCATGAAGTGTCCCGGCCCGTGGGACAGTCAACGGGAACCTACGAGAGGGGGAGCGGGAATGGGATGGAACAAGAGACGCGAGAGATGACACCAAGACAGGATTCTGATCAAGCTGCAAAGGTTTATTGAAGAGGCAGGGTATATATACTGAGGGGAAAAGGGTGAGGATTGGTGGACATAAGGATGGGTGGCGGTTTGGGATTGGTGGTTGCTGTTGCTAGGGTAGGTGGCAGTTGCTTTTGGGGCGAAAGGGTATGCTTTTGGCATGAACTCTCTTAACTTCCTTGAAGAAGGCTAACAATAGCTTAGGCTGTTCTTGTATCAGCCCTGGCGGCCATGTTACAAGTCACCGGTGCTGCTGACAAGGTGCGTAATAAATGTGCTACCGTGAAGTTCCCCAACATCTCCTCCCTTTATATTTAAAAGGATGGAGGAAAGATGCCGAATGGGCATCCTTTTGGCATTAACCTGCTGTGGGAAATAGAGGCCTCGACTGATTTTGGGGGGACTGTGCCTGTCTTAGGTCAGGACCGTGCTGAACGGCTGCTGGATCTTACCCGTCATTGAAACCTTGACAGCAATTGGCCAGGGCCCATGGCAGCAATTGGCCAGGCCCCTGTCTTAGGTTGACCCAGCAGCTTTGCTGCAGGAAAAGAGAGGAGAGGTCCAGTTGCCCGTTACTGGCTAACCAGTCCAGTGCCCAACGAGGCATATTTCTCAAGGAGCTCAAAAATGGCTTTTGTTTGTTTTGGCCCTCCTTTGCAGTGCTTTGCCTCGCACCCAGCGGTACCAACCATAGCATAAGCTAGGAGCATGTTTTTGAGCAGCATGCTATTCCCGTAGGAGGGGGCTTACATACCTTCAGGGTAAGTAGCACTCAGGTTTTCTGGATTTATACCTTGGTCAGCGAGGTGGAGTCAGTGATAATGTACTTGAATGGGCCTGCCTAGGGCAGAATTGATCTGATCTTTAACTAGCTGTATGATTTTTCTTAATGCCCAGGGTGCAAAGGATAATATAAGGAGTAGGGTTAATAGGGGGCCTGGCATGTGGAGGAAGTAGGGGAGGACAGTTTTGAATCCCCAAGAGAGGCCTCCTTGGGCTTCCCACTTGCATTTGTGGTTTGCAATCCCTTCCCTAAGCTTGGTCATGGAATCTCTAATTATACCCGAATGGTCAGTGTAAAAACAGCATTCCTCACGTAAAGCAGCACAAAGCCCTCCTTGTTTAAGAAAAAGGAGGTCTAAACCCCTCCTATTTTGGAGGACAACTTCTGATAGGGATGTAAGGGATTTCTCAAGGTGGGTGATGGAAGTTTCAATGCGGGCTAAGTCTTCGTCTACTGCAACTCTTAGGTGAGAGAGACACTGTTGCGTGATGAGAGAGGCGGTTCCAGTGCTCAAGCCGACAATACCTAAAATAGAGGCAATGGTAATAGCCACAACAATTTCTCTTTTTTGTAAGTTTATGGCATCAGAAGGCTGTGGGGTCCAGTGGTGGTAAAGATCATCGTCACTATGGTAGAGGACATGCGGAAGGATAAACACTAAAATGCACACCTCTCCTGTATTATTGAGGACTGTCGAAGCCACACAGGAAGTGAGACCTGTGGAGGAGCACAGCCATTTTGCCCCGACTGGGGGAATGTAATATTTAGCTTGAGAAGGGGCAGTTATACGCGTACAGACCCGAGTTAAGGTGGCAGAAATATTATTGAAGGTGTCACCCACACACTGTCCAGTGTTTATAAGGGACTGTATGGTGAGGCCAACCCTCTTTTCATTGCTCCAATGACACAGCTGGGGGTTATCTTCAGAGGAAGTACTAAAGGTGGTATTGATGGCTATGGCATCGTAATAAGGAGGCCTAACAGAGAGGCATAACCAACAACTGCGAGTAAAGTTGGGTTGAGAAGCATTTAAGGAAAGGAAGGTAGCATTAAGTAACTCC